>JBCEWB010733653.1:0-16891 GCA_039654565.1 Peronia peronii | reverse complement strand
AGGCTTGTGCAAGCATGGAGGATCTCCTCCCGTATGTCCGGCCTGCTGCACTCCTGGCAGCCTCTTATGGCCTGTAGTCTGGAGACTTCCAACATGTAAGCCTACAAAAGCTATGTACAGACTAGTGATAGTAAGTACTGTACATAGATTATAGATTGACATCAGTCACTTTTAACTAATCCATCTGAAGTAAAATATGACATTGATGCAGCCATTCCTCTTGTTACCATATTTTGAATCCAGATTTCACTTTCCACCCTAAGTCTCAGAGTGTTAGAACAACAATATATTGTCTGTCCTAAGATTGTAAATATTTACTTATTTGTGAATATTGGGACAAAATTATTTGTATTTGAAACAGTGGTTTATTCTTTATGATTGGCCTTGTTATAATGTTGTACGCGGCTATGATGTGAATCATTAAACCACTCTGCAACAGAAAAAAAGACCAAAATCTAGCTTAGGCAGTACTATTGCTTTGTAGTGGTATAATCAATAATCATTATTAGTATTCTAAGACCAGCCAGCCATTTTCCTTATCTCTTTATGTCAGGATTGGGTCTATTTTTTTTTTATTCTCAGCCTTATGATAAAGTGTTAAACCTCAGTTATGGATTTGAATTATTGCTTGTCTTATGATATATACCAACCATATGGTGCAACTATGGTAATTCAAAATCAAATCATGTGTGATCATGCTGGGAGATTATACATTAAAAAGTTGATGACACGTCCTTACTATGGTTGAAAAAAAAAAAAAAAAGAGCAAGAACCAAAAGATATAGTTAGAGGAGCAAAGCTGGGTACAGTTACAAGAGAGCTTTTTTGAGCTCATTACATCACTATGGAATGGCTAGAAATATTAGGATTTGTTCACACAAATATAGGGAAATATCCAGTGCACAAGTAAACTAATATATTTGTTTGCTGTCTAAGTAAGTTTGTTTACTTTATGTTTGCCATTGATTGTATTCTTGACTATTACGGACATCACTATGTTTACCGTCTTTAATACTGCTTCCTTTATTTACAAAGAGGACTGAAAAAAAATCCTATAAAAGCTATCAATCCAAACATAAATGACTATTTGGGTTTGACACATAGCCTGGATGTTTTAGTGCATTATCATAGTTACTGGTAAACAAAGCCCTTAACATTGTGCAAGCGATGTCTCACAGTTTGAGTATATCCAGTCAGCCATCAACTCTGCTTTTGCCACATTTGGCCACCGAAAATCTCCACGTGGTGACACGAACACAGGGGGCAGGACAAGTCCTGACGGAGCTGTCGACTCCAGTGGAGCAGCAAGTGGAGCTGGCAAAATGGGTGGAGCATCTATTGCTGGCAGTGACAAATGGGGTGGAGCCAGGCCTAAAGCAAAGAATAACTCAGGAAATGATGAATTCCAGACTGAAGATTATGTAAGATCAGAGTGAAGAGCAATATTTATCTACTGTGAGAGAGTTTGTTTGGTTATAATGTGTTGGAGTCAGGCAGATAATGTTCAAGCCATAATGACTTTTGAGGATGGAGTGGGGCACAGGAAATAGCTCAGTTATTTTCTCAGAAAACAACACATTTATTCTCTCCTTTCAGTAGACTGTGGTGAAACAGGAATTGTACATTTTGTCATATACTTTTGCTCACTTTAAGTCAATCCAGTCAATTTCTGTGGTATCTTAATTCTGTACAATGCCAGAGAAAAGAAGCAACCAATATTAAATTGGGTGCTGAAATCTCAGAGTTGGATTGAGATGGGGTGCATCATTCAAACATAAAGTGCATTAATCATGATAGTATGTTAGCAATGCCAAACTTAATTGCAATATTCAAAGTAGACACCTGTAAAGTATCTAGTCATGTCAAGCTCTTTTTAACAAAGAAAACACTTTTTGAATTTTGAAAATCGGACAAAAATTAACAAAGTTATGGATGATTTTTATCGACCAGGTAGGGGGGTTTTGGGGCTTTTTTTTAGTATAGCTTATATAGAGGCACAACGGCACCAAAACACAGGACAAGATTGGAGTTGCATTTATGTCATTGTTTTCCATCACAGAATCATTTCCAGCATCAAACAGTTTTAATAGGTTAAACTGTGTATTTTCCTGCTTTTTTCCCCTGTCACTTTTTTAAATTTGTGTTGTTTTTGTGTAAAAGCCCATTTCTGCTCATTCTTGACCTACAAGCGAGATAATTTGTTTTGTTTTTTATTCCATAATTACATGTGGTATTTATGAATATCTAGATGTCCTTGTTATCTCTTTTATTTTTTTTTTTTTTACTTAATGATAAAAATTTTCACTTTATATTTCACATTGAAAAAACAGTCTGTTCCTTTTTGCTCTTAGAATTTGCTGTGTTCTTTGTCCTTTCTCTCACATCACTGTGATTTTGTTCCCCAGGGAGAAGGTGCTGTGTCCTGTCCTAGACCTAGTGAGATAGAGATTGAGTCCTTGATCACCAGTGTCAAAGACCTATTACCTCACTTAGGGGAAGGTTTTATTGAGGTAAGGTCCCTCTTGAATGTCCAATTTCATTAGGATAAATGTCTGTTTTTGTCACAAAGCCCAAAGAGAAATGAATTTTGTGTTTCCCAATCATTTTTCTGCATATCAGTTTTTCTACTAGTCAGACAAATCAGCAGTGCCTATAAGTGAAAAAACAAACAAAAACCAGCAGAAGGTATATTTTAACTCCTTGGATAGTTTTGATGGTTGCTCCTGTCCATTTTACATATTCAAAAAAAAAGAAAAAGAAATTAATTCAGACAATAAAACTTTCCAGTGCACATTTCCAGTGTATGTTATTGTAAAGGGATGTAAAAGTAAACTCTGCTGTGTTTGCTGTGGCGTCACAGTTGGCCCTGGAGGAGTTGGACTGGGACCAGGAGAAAGTGGTCTCCTGTATTCTGGAGGATAAACTGCCACCCTCTTTACTGGACATCAGCCCGGATCTTCCCAGGTACGTGTGATCAGTTACCCTCTCCTAGCATATGCTTGGATATATATTGTGATAATCATGGTCAAACTAATGGTGACACTGTGACAGTTGTTACATTTTTTTTATTTTGTTCTGACTTACCCAGGTGTGTGGCAGGATACCACATGGCCTGTGCTTGTAATAAATATTATCTTAATAATAATAACAATCGTTGTGTTGTTTTTATTGCTCTGGTCTGCCCAAGTCGGCATGGTATCCTATTGCATGCATATTGTATATTGCAAGTTTGTAAGGAATAAATATGTCATGCTATTGAGTGGAATGACCGAGATGTCACAGGTGGTTTTGTCTATCAAATCAGATTATACTGACCTAAGAGGGAGAGGAGATACCTTTGGACTAAAATACCTTGGCACAGAAGAGTTGTAGCTGAATAATTTTGTCACCAAGTGAAGTGCTCTCATTTTCCTTTTCTCTAATATAAGTAGCTCTATGACTGAAAAATTTATCAGCTGCATTTTGCAGTCTTGTCACATTTACTGTAATCAAAATGAAATGTTGATAAGGACAAGCATCTTTTTATGGCTTAGATCTACCCTCTTGGGTGCTACCATATTGTATCTTGTGCTGGTAGTAAATATAGGTCATAATTATAGTATTAATGGTTGTTCTGATGAAAAGTTGGGGGCTTGGAAATTTGCCATTCACTGAAATTTTTATCGGTTTTCTTATTTTATTAACTCCAGAAATGTTGTTTATTTTACTTAGTTACTGATTAACATTACTTAAAATTCAAGATGTTATATATAATTTAAGTCATTATGATTGTGATGATTTATATTCTTATTTTCCTTATATTATGTTGTGTTATGTACTTGTAGTAAATATAATCATAGTTTCGATAATGACAATAATAATTATGTTTTTATCATTCTGATCCACCCATGTGTGTGGTAGACCAGTTTATTGAATATATGCTTTCAGTAAATACCATGATAATGATAATCCTAATATGATACACAGCACAAGGAAATTAGGGGCTGATCAGTTTTTGAGCATGTATAGAGTTATCGGTATCACATTAAAAACATTTATTTCTGTTGGAAAATCAAATCTTTGATTTCCCTTTAGTAGAAATTGAGGTGTTGGTAGCAAAATACTGTCTTGGATGAATTTAAAGAGATAATGGCAGGTCAGTTTTGTTAATCCTTATTAGTAATCATTTAGTTATGTCAGTAAATTACAATTTGCAAAATTTGGATTTTTTACCCCGTAAAATTCAGCAGACTGTGAGGTGCAGTTTTAAACAGACATAGAATTTGTTTTTGACCAAAAAAGACCATTGTGTTAAAAATTCACTCAGTTACAAAAATTGAGATTTTTTTTTGGCTGTATCAGTTTGACGAGCCCCTGATTTCACTATGTCGTGTCTCATATGATTATGTTTCTATGCCTAATGTTTGTTTATTACCTAGGTTACCATATGCTGTATACAGTACTTATCTCTGACGTGACACATTTCTTATTTGTGAGTGACTGTAGAATACTTCAGTTCTATAAAACTGTTTAAGCCTTGAGGGAGTAAATGCCTATATAGATGCCCTCTGTTGTTATTGTTGAAAAGATATTATATTTTTTCTTTTTTCAGACAAAAGCGAGATGTGAATGAAGGGGATGGACAGACAGATTACCAGGATATTCTGGACTCGCGCAAGAATGTGTTTGACAATGATGAGTTCGATGTGTTCAGAAATAAAAGTGTGGACTTGTCGAAGGCTCATGTTGGCAAAAAGTGAGTCACTATCATTTGTGCCAGGAATGTACTTGAATTCAGCTCTGCTGTAGACATACATAAGATTGTACAATAAAGCTTCTGTCAAGGATCACCATGGTTGATGGGTTAGATGTGTGCTTCCAGTGAAAATGTCATGGGCTTGAATCCTCTTGGGGAAATAAGAAAAATGAGAGTGGCTGCTCAATGGTCTCTTGACTTCTTACGTAATGAAGCTCAATTTCTAGCTTTCTCAGATACTGAAAAAATGTCAGAGTCCCCATATGTATGACAAACACATTGAAGAATGCTCAGCTCAGGTGCAGAGTAGCTGGAACTGCCACTGACTAGGTCAGATTTTCAAAATTTAGCAAAGTTTTATCCAAAATGTTTCTAACCAAACTGGGCACACACTTATGGTTGACATAATCTACTCTGAGGAATGAAAGACTGCAAATATCCATTTAAAAACAAGAAGGAACTACTATTTCAGTCTGGTGCTGAAGATATTGGAAAAAGTATATTCAAGCTCTCATTGAAATCCCTACATGTGGTGATTATACAGCTGATGATGAAATTGCTCCACAGACAAAAAAAAGTGGATCTGGATGACAAAAAGATTGTGGATGCAGTGCGAGCCACCTACGAGGCCTACGGCTCCATGGATAAAGACAGCATTTATGACACTAAAGAAGGTGAGGAACTGTGAATAGAAGATCAGTTCTATGTATGTATTTGTCTTGGGTATTTTATTTTGCAGCATATGTGTAGCATTACGATTACATTGTGCCAAAGTTCTTCTTATAGATTATCTTTACTGAAGAGAATGCACTGTAGGGTCAGATTATATCTCAACTTGGTGAGATCATTTTCTGATAATGAACAAATTTTGCAGGCTTATTCTTTTTATGACCTTTTCTTTTTATGTATTACCCCATTATAATATCCTTTCAAACCCAATTTCATGGTAGTGTTGCTTTGTTTGCATTGATATTGTCTCGGTCAGCATTATGCATTTATAGATATTTATCTGTATTTCAGAATTGTACGAGGTAGATCAGATGTATGATGATGAGTATGATGACACATATGACTCACATGCTGTGGGAGCTGATGATGCAGACTCTGCCGATGAACTGACCAATAAAACGTGAGGGAAAACTTATAAATCTAATATGAAAGTTGACAACATCTGATCCATAATATCCATTCCTTCATAAATTCATTGCTGCAAATTAACCCAATTGATAAATTCACTGTGAATATTTTTTTTCTAACATCATCTGCCATGCGTTTCATTTACAGAATTGTCTTAAGATTTAAGAAGAAATGGTAACTAACATAACATACTAAAAGAAACAAACAACACTCCACAGATTTCAGTAAAGTATGTTAGAAAAATTGAATAATAATGGCCCTGTTCAAATTTTCTATTTCTTTTGGGTCTTCATCTCGGCAACCGATGTCTTAATGATCATTGCCTTTCACAGTTTAAAAAAAAAACTCTCCTTACAGTCATAACTCAAGACAGTTTTGTTATTTCACTTCAAGATCTTTTGTCCTGCATCCTATCCTGTTTCTTTGTGGATTTCATCTTCAGGTCTCTCTCTTTTTATTATTGACTTCTCCAGAGTAGCCTGTGTATCTTCCTTCTACCTCCAATTTCTTCCTCTGTAAGGCTTCTGTTTGGATCCTTTTCCATAGCTCTTCAGTCTTTATTTTAACAGACCATCCTAGTCTGAGAATGTTTTTTAAGCAATAGTTCTGAAGATCTGGAGTTTTTGTGAATTCCGTGTTGTGGTGTTGGCTTAGGTTTCAGTAGCATATAAAGATACAGTGGTTTCTGCCTAAGAACCCTCTGCCTAAGAGCCCAGTCTGCCTAGGAACCCGCCTCTGCTGCAAAACAGAATTTTTCCTCTATAATTTGCCCCTCTAAGAACCCTCTCCCAAACAAAAAATCTGCCTAAGAACCTGATGTCGGGCCAAGACACGCAAGTACTTATTGTGTAATTTCACATCATATTGTCCACTGAGAGAAATACACAGTGCTAGATGTGCAGTAAAATGGGGACAGAGGTGGAGAGAACAGGTAGGCAAAGGAATGGAAGTGATGGTTGATGTATGACTGCATAATCAGACCACGTTGTTGACTTATACTTAACCATTGCTTTGTTTGACAACACGTGGGATAGCACCTGTGATTGGCTTTGTAGATCAGGAGGAGTAAGTTTAGCCTCCTGGCTGATCAGCTGCTCTACTACTTGTCAGTCTATAAACACTTGGGTCACTCGTGCAATTATCTGTGGGGTAGCATAGCATTATCATGTTTTCAACAATGATACCGTTATATGAAAGCTCACACAGCGTTTGAATGCTGGGCAATATTGGTGTAATTATATGCTAAAAAAAGATCAGGTAGAAAAATTAGAAATGCTATTATATCTAATTATAACATACACACAGGGAAGAAGGCTGTACTTATTCACATAGACAAATCTTTAACTAACAGTAACGATCAACTAATCCTAGTAGTGAAGACAATCTATAGTCAGACGGGTTGTGTAACTTTTCAATCCGCCTAAGAACCGGTCCGCCTAAGAGCCCGCTTTTTTTTTTTTGGTCTCCCGATGACCGGGTTCTTAGGCGGAGACCACTGTACTATCTTTTCTCAGTCTTGCACCATTTAGATTATAGTTTGTCTGCTCAGCTTCAAACAGTTTCTTATTCCTTTATCTTTTCTATTCTTTGTTTTCTTATTATTTGCTACTCATCATTGATGTTTATGTTTATGTACAGCTCTGGGAAGATTCAGCCTCGTGATGACAATGTTCAAATTTGAATAACTACATATCACTCAAGGTTGAGAAGTACAGTAGTCTCCGGATATAAGCACGGTTGCGGGATGAGCTGAAAAGCGTGCTTATATGTGGAGCGTGCATATATGCAGAGTGAGACAGGGAACGTACAGTTCATACCTCAAAATATAGTCCCCTGCCTGGCGAACTTCCGCGACTCTACTCTAAGCCTACACCACACTACACAAGCTCATTGTGTAAGGCACGGCTGTTCAGGTGGGGGGGGTGCATACATTACAAGATCGACAAGGCAATGGTTGTATCGAGTGTCAGACGGCCGTAGGGAAAACCAGTGGGTAGGGTAACTCAAGCCTCCTGCATCCTCCTACTCCCAATATAATGACATTACACCATTGTACTCAAGGAAACCATCGTTTGGTAGCAGATAATAGGCCTACAAGGGAGATAGCTCATATTTGCTAGCTGAATTTTTTTTTTTTTCACTTACGGTTTTCACTTGCTAAGCGTGCTTGTATGCGAAGTGAGCGTGCTTACATGCCTACAAATTATATAGTAAAAAATCCATCATGGGACCAAAGCGTGCATATGAGTGGAGTGTGCTTGTTTTTGGAGTGCTTATATCCGGAGACTACAGTATCATGTACAGTATTCCTTCTTAGTGTTCAGTAAAGATGTTCCCTAGTTTTGTTTCAGTTTCTGAATTGGTGAGAAATGCAGAAAGCTTCTTTTGATAGAGAAATTTGTTCAAGAGTGGCATTGATACATCAGTGTTTTCATACAATTTTTGAATAAAGGATCTGGAAGATCTTTTCAGGTCAACCTGATCCTGATTAACACGTCACTGATACAACTAGTGATCTCCCAGTGATGGGGGTAAATTTATGTCATTTTCAAATTTGTATTTGTTTTGTCTACAGAATTTTGCCACGTGTTCTGATGGATCTGGAGAGAAAGAAGGCCAAAGGTGAAAAAGGAGATGATGACAATGATGATGATGAAGAAAAAGAAGATGACAGAAGTGGTCAGGTAGGGTATTTTAATAAATTTATGTGAACTTATTATTATAATTTCTTTTATTGAAATAGGCAAATGGTTACAGCTGGCGGAGTATCATTGACATTGTCTACATATCAGTGGCAAATACATGAAAATTAGTACAGCTTTGCCACTCCTGGATTGTGTTATATATCTTTTAAAACTAAACTATTCATCATAAATCAGTTGAAGACTAAGGGATAAGAACAACAGATGTCTAATTAATTTTTAATATTTTCAAGGTTATTGTTCGTGTGCTTAGTCCTGAGTACAAACTATTCCACCTAAAAAAAAAAAGGTTCTAATGATACCAAAATACAATAGAAGACTCCAGTTGTCTCAAAACTTGAATCTGATCCTTAGTACCATTTATATTTCCACTGTTTAACTTTGCCATTGAAATTTTCATTCCTTCAACAGCTTGGAGCAAGTTTTCATTCATGAAGACTTTTCCATTTTTTCCCTCTTTAAAGTAAATAATTATGATCAACAAATGGCTGCATCTTTCGTACACAACTTAACCATTTATCCCTTTGATTTCAACCACAGGGAGCAAAGGATGAATTTGTGGCCAATCCAGCCAAGCTGAGGGAACAAGCTGAACAGCGACGGCAATCCCAGGCTGCCCGAGGCAGGCGGGGAAGGGGAGGGGGTGGACCCCCAAAGAACCGCGATGTTGTTGGAAGTGCCAAAGGTACTGAATGATTACTCTCAGCTGTGATGTGGACATGATCAGACCAGGACATGGATAGATTTTCAATCACCCCATCAGAACATAATTATGTTTTCTGACCGTTATGTTAGAACAAAGTTTGGTTGGTCCAGTGGATCCAAATTAAAGAAATGCAAAGATTGGACAAGTCCCATCACTTTAAGTTAAATAGAAATAAACACTGGACCAATAGATTATCTGTTTTCTTACAATGAGTTGTTAAAATTGAGAATTCTTATGCTTATGAAAATGAGTCCCTTTATTCTCCATTTTGTAATGAGGGAAGTGCATTCTTCTTGCTAATTGTCTCTCTATAAAGATGACTCTTTTGTTAATAATTACCTCATAATCTGAACCTTACTGTGCAAATAATATATTGCATTGTCTGGAAGTAGCCAAATACAGTAGATAGATAGTTCGTAAACCATCATTGGGTTAGTATTTCACTCTGTATTCTATATACATACAACTCATAAAACAAAAATCTCGATGTTATCAAAAAGGCTTTTTTATGCAAGGTATGGAATATATTTCAAGCACTGTTGAGATATGAATGAATGTAGTAAGATAGGCTCTGCTGCTGGCCAGATAGTGACTTGTCTTAGCAGTGGAGTTTCTTGCACTTTGTGGTATTTTTATAATTTAGAAAAATTTATAAAACATGTTCTATCCACTTCCAAACATCTGGTGTGCTGTGGCTAGTCAGTAAGTTACAAATTCACAGATTTCATTCATTTTCTGGTTCGTATGAGTGTGAAAGAAATAATCACTCTGAACTTCTCTGTAGCTGGATCTGTTTTTTTATTGTCTGTTACAGGTCAGGGTCAATCTGACGAAGTGCGACACAATCGGCGGATGAAGGAGAAGTTCAAAGGTCAACGCAACAGAGCAAATGCAGAGAAAAAGATGAGCAAGGGAATGTTTTGATCTTTGTCTTCTTCTAGTCTTTAATTCCCTTTGTTCGTGTGTTTGAATGTGAAGTTTGTATGCCAGAAATCAGCAGAATGGCAACATTACAACACAGTTGAAAATAACCTTTCCAGACCAACTGGGCTGTTACAGTATATGAGTTTTGATGCTGTGAGAGTCGACAAAATTGATCAGTCATTTTCTCAGGTGTGGTCCTCAGCCAAATGCGAGGGATGCACTGGTGGGTTAGGTACAATGTGGAATGAAAGCTTCACTTGACTACTGATAGATCTAACATTTTATGATAGTCATTTGGGGCCCAGAAGAAATATTCCTGACTGTATAGATCTAACTGAAGCTGGGTGCACTGGGTATGATTTTTTGCTCAGGAGCCCAGGCACAGGGTGTTGTAAGGCTCAGGTGGGCAGGTTCAGAGGGTTAAAATGCCAGTGTCTCGACTTTTACTCATGGAAGAAAAAACATTGCTACACCAACGAAAAGAGAAATCAGTGAGTTTTACTGTGATATCAATAACTCTATATGTCAGAAATTGACCAGCGCCTGATTTCATTGTTGTGCCTCTCATATTTGTACTGACAATCTGTAACATATGTTGGACCTTTGTGTATGTTGTACAGCCAGGTGATATAAGTCAGATGTCAAATGTTTCATGTATAGTTACTGGTGTCAATGGAATAACTTTGAGATCTCCCCACACTCAAGTCTCTTATGTCCATGGTCAGTGAAATTTGATTATATCTGTAAATTCCCTTTGACATCCAACCCATTTCATCTGGATGCTTGACATATGTAACATATCAGATATTATGGACTGTTTGGGGAAATTTTATCAGGTGGATAATGTTATTCAATGGAAAAAGCCTTGAAAACAGTTGTCTCAAAATAATACTCAGAACCTTTCAATGTTTCATATGCAATCAGGGAATTCCACCACTGAGCCCAATTAAGTTTTAAAATGTAGAACAGTATTAATCTTGTAAACCATGTTTTGAGAAGTCCCACCAACCTCATGGGAAAGCGCATTATTTTGTTGTTTAAGTTTTGCCTGCCTAATTTTGTTCTTATGTTTGTGGGAATTGCATGACAGTTCTGTTATCAGTGGAAAGTACCAGTGGTTGAGGATATCTTTTGTTTAATCTAAAATGGAGTATGAATATAACTGTCAAGAAATTTATTCTTAAAATTTGCAGAGCTTGTTTCCAGATGAAAGTGATAATAAACTTCTAAAAAATAGAAAGCATAATTATAATATATTTTTAGTTTGATAAGTCATTATTGGTGGGTGAGTGGGTGGATGGAAATATATACATATCTGAGTCTGTTACTTCCATATAACAGACATAAATGACATAACTTCTGATGTGGATGAAAACTCAAGATTAAGAAAAAAATTTGATGTTTTTTGCTCTAAAAGCAGTTGCAATTTTTGTTGCCTTTAGTCAGATTAATGCACAACTGTCTTTGCTGTGAGAATGAGTTTATGGTACCTCTGACAGAGTTTGCAGAAATTGTTGGTACATGAAGCAATTGTTGGCAGTGAATTAGAATAGAGCTTATGGAGATGAAATAAATAAGTGAAAACCAGAGTTTTACACCTTGTTTTCATTATAAAGTTTTATTTAACTTGCAGGTCCATTGTTTCTTGTGTCTGTCTGTTTATCTCTCTGTCCATCCACCTATCCATCCATTTATCCATCCATTCATCTATCCATTCATCCACTCATTCATCTACCTATCCATTTACCCATCCATCCAGTCATCCATCTATCCAGTCGTGCATGCATGCACCCATCCATCTGTCCATCCATCCATCCATCCATCCATCCATCCATCCATCCACCCACCCAACCCTCCATCTATCTAGTCATCTATCAATCCATCCATCCATTTGTCTAGCAGCCATCCATGCATTAATGTATCATGTATTCTTCTGTCATTGCTATTTGTCAAACATCTTGTCAATTTTTCAAAATGCCCCTACTTGATCAGTAGCAAAACTCCTATCAAAATATTTTGTCCAGATATTACCTTCTACACCCTGAAATATGGTGTCTCATTTCAACCATGCCGCTTGCCTGTGTCTTTGTGCATCTGTCTCTCATCAGTATGTCTGAGTGTTTTTCTGTAGATCTTCCTGTCTCCTTGTCTGTTTGTAGGCCTGTTTATCTGTTCATTTATCTATCTATCCATTTATCTACCCGCTTGCATCCCTGTCCATCCGTCAATCTGTCTGTTTACCCGCCTGTCTGCCAATCCATCCATCTGTCTCTCCATTTGTTTGCTTTCGTGCTGACCTCCATCTCTCTGTCTGTTTATCTGTCTGTCTATCCATCTACCACTGTCTACTTTTCTGTTGATCCATCCATCTAATATGTGTATCTGCCTAACCGTCTGTCTGTTTTGTCTGCCCGTCTGTCTGCCTCAATGTGTGTCTATGATGATGTCTGTCAATCAGTGCTCTTCATTATTTCATAAACAAACAAGGCAAAATTTTTCTACCTGACAGGTAGCAGAAAGCATCATTAGGACTTCCACGCACCATTGCTGCGTACCGACTCAAACCACTTCTGCCTAGCACGAGAACATTGCAGTTCATTAGAATATGTTGCTCAAAAATCACCTTCTCCACACCATCACATTGAGTACTCACATTCAGATGTGTAGATCTGTCAATATGGATAATATCTCCTTCTGTTACGTATAAATTTTTGCCAAATATCTGTTTCTTAGCATCTGATAAAACGTGTGCAGCATCCGACATTACGAATACGCTATCTAGGTCAGATTTAACGAACTGGGCAAGAAATTTCCATATTCCAATTAAATCCTGATTGGTTGTTCGGGTCACTGTGTCCCAGGGATTGGATGGATTCCTACCCACCCGCACATGCGCACAGATAAGTTTATGTCGTGACGTAGGTGCGGCACGGTCAAGGAATGACGTCATGTTGCCATAGAGACGAGGCGAGAGTTTGAACAGACGCTTGAACAGCATGGCTGAAATTTGGTACTTGGTCAAATTTTGCATCCAAGAGAGTTCCTTATGATAAAACTCAGACCTCTTGAAAACAGCTAATGGAAAGACGTTCCCCTTGAAATAATAATATCTAACACTAGGGTGAATGGCTTTAATTCCATTTCGTGTTAGCAATTCTTCGTAATTCAAACGTTGCATAGCATTTAATATTCTGAAAGTGTTGTCTCTAATTTTGAGATCCTTGTGGAAGGGATGAGGCAAGCTCCAGTTGACTGCATTAGGCACAAGGTATCTGGTGAAGTTGCAAGGTGGATTTTGAATGTCGACTTTGAAGACACGGCCTTGTAAAGAAAAATATAGGAAATTAGAGCATAGAATATATCGATGACAACGCAGGACAATTATCAGTATAAAGTATAACAATGTAAATATATACTGCTACCACCAGCAATACTCCGTCCATCTATTTATTCTTCTATCGTCTGTCCGTCCATCCATCCATCCATCCATCCATCTATCCATCCATCCATCCACCCATCCATCCATCCATCTATCCATCCATTCGTCCATCCATCCATCCATCCATCCATCTATCCATCCATCCATCCATCCATCCATCCATCCATCCATCTATTCATCCATCCATCCGTCCATCCATCCATTCATTCATCCATCCATCCAGTATAGTATGGAAAGAATCGGCACAAATTACGTGTAACTCAGAAAATCAGATCATTAACCCTTTGAACCCTCATCCCCTGAACCCAACCGACCCTGCTCCCCTGGGCTCCTGAACGAAAACTGAAAAAATTTGACTGAGGCTAGGAACACATGCTGTTTTAGTACAAAATAGGGTTTGTTTACAGTATTTTGATGATAAAATGGTCCTGTCTTATTATCTCCAATATTCCTGCTAAATTTTGATTTAAGCATTAAGTGGCTTTGGCAGCAAATCTAATTAGTTAACAGTTGATTTTTCTTGATGGCACAGTTTATAATTGTCGGATATAAGGGCTTACTTGTCAAATTAGCGATCAGATATGCGGTCAGGATCCCATCCAGTCTATCTGCCCAGCCTCCGCAGCGGAACAAGGCGCCTCTGTCACAGCGGTAAATGAAATATTTATTTGGATCCCACACGTAGTCGTGACCAATCCTCGTCTCTTGCCATGAACTGGATCTTTGCCAGTGGACGAAACTCTCCCTGAAGTATGCGGGCCAACTCTCATTTCTAACTGGTCCGTTTTTGCTTTTCTCTGACCTTGTGAAATATTCCTGTCCCAGATGAATTTTTGTCAGCTGCGGTTTTGATAGATTTAGTTCTTTACTGGAAGTTATTACATTTTGGGTATATGATCGAGAAAGAAAGCTTGGCAACTCAGTTGTAGCAGCGTGCCCTTTATTAGTTTCCAGATATTTCTGTAGATGTTTTGGCCCATCTGTCATGTTTGAAGAAATATTCTCTCTTTGCACCATTTGCTCCTCGACCAGTTTTGCTTTTTCAGTTAGTTTTATGCGTGTAGCCGAGATACCAAGCTCTGTTTGCATATCTGTGATGTTTGAAGTCATTTTCTCTCCTCCATTGATTGCAGTTTGCATCGGTGTTGCTAAATCGTCATTCTTTTGCCTCTCATATTGCTTTGTGACTTTGGTTTGAAAAGATCTGGTGTTTTCTGGTTGACTGAAAGTATGAATGCGTATTTCTCCATCTGTCAAATCTTCACTTTTGTAATCGATATCGGGCTTGAAGTTTGACAAGTTTGAACGTCCCTGTTGGCTTGATATCTGTGTAGATCTATGTGTAAACGTCACGATAATCATGATGACTATTGTCCAGCAGGCTAACACAATGAAGAGCTTGCGGTAGTTCATGTTGAAGGAATGAGGCCTCTGGAACTAGCACATGGCCCGTTTATAAACTGAAGCCCTCAGAACATGAAAGTACCTAAGTCACAGTGCTCACAGTTTGAGCCAAGGTCGAGAAAGCTCAAGTGAACAAAAAATCAGATTAACGGTCAGTGCAAGTATTCAAACATCATACAATGTTAACTGGACTAAGTAAAATGGCAAAAGATCTAAAAAGAAAAAAGAAAGAGCTTTGCTTTTGTGGAGATAACTTCTCTCACAATGCACGAGTATATTTTCCTGGGATCTTCAATTGTTATGGTCCCTTGACGAAACGCATTGGTCTAACACGCATGGACTAACACAATGAAGAGCTTGCGATTAATTGTCTAGGTTGTCAGGAAAGAAAAAAAAAACACAAAACAAACATACATATAACTGCAGCATGTTCAGTCATCAAAGTAAGTGTGTGTTTTCACAAACTATTGTGATCCTAACGCAAAAACAATGAAAACTTTGCGATAATTCACTGTGTCAAGAAGTAGCGACTGCAGCCAGGAAAGCACACATTTAGAAATGACTGCACATTCAGAATAAACCGGTATTTTGAACTAACACATACAGGCTAACATAGTGAAGAGGGAGATTGTGCTAGTCCATTGTATCAGACAGAACAATCTGTCTCTCTATCGCAATCAGAGATGGCTGTGTTCTCAGGAAATATATTGCAAAGTCCGCATTGACATACAGGCCTACAGAGTGAGCACTTACAGCACAGCAATACCGGTATCCTTCTGGTCAGCGAGGAGTAGCAGTCACATGTACATGTTCACCTTGTGACTTCACTCTCAGAGAAAATTCTTACTTCACATTTCGTAATGCTATTCGTTACTTCCTTAGGCTTTCCTTTTTTGCTTACTAAGTTACTACAGAGACTGTTCAAAGCAACAATGATCGTGATTGATCTTAGCCTTGAAGGTATCAAAAGTCGATCTGTTCTAGTGATGTATCTTTATAATCTATACAACTAAGACAAGGGAATTTGAGTTATATTTCGTAGTTATAAAGAAACTCATCCTTCATAGCAATTCTAGCCTGAACTGCCAGGTTTCAAAACTGCACAAAATACAAATATCATGTGACTGACTCTGATTCAAGCGATGTTAATTGAATCTTACAGAATTATAGATAGAAGTAAAAGATAATAAATATTCTCTAAAAAGATAGAAAGATGGCTACGTGTACATTTTTTGCTTACCCACTCACCATTGTCATGACTATAATTGATTTATGCGTGTATTGAAAGACATGTACCATGTACTCTTTCCAACATCATTGGCTGTTTAATCCCAGTACAGTTCAGTGTATTTTCGGTAATGCATGCAGAGATAATCTCCCAAATTGAAAAGTAAAAAAACAAAAACAAAAACACTAATGTTTCACACAATGAAATGATTAAAGACTGTCTCCTCTAATTTCACATTTTGATGCTGAAATTTCACATTGATTTGAAGCAAATTCAAAAACGTACCACTTTATTTTAAAAGTCTTGCAGACATTGGAGGGTTAACGATGACTACAGTTTATCTGTCCCTAAACGCAAGATAGATATCAGCTGATCTGTGCACCACAGGGCGGGTCTCGGCAGAGATGACACACGTCGATACAAAACACGATGCCCATTCAGCCCCATCGACTACAAGAAACCAACGCAAGGCGTATCATGACGTTGGGGACCAGTGAGACTATTGTAATATTATGGACAATCTGTTTAGATATTGTCTCCCATCACCTACCTACCTACCTACCTACCTACCTACCTACCTACCTACCTACCTACCTACCTACCTACCTACCTACCT
>JBCEWB010733543.1:0-16892 GCA_039654565.1 Peronia peronii | reverse complement strand
TCAAAAATCTTCATATTGTTTTTCAACTTTTTTGATGTATTTAGTTAGTTGCCGGTGGACAGTTGTCTAAAGTTTAAAATGATAATGATGATGATGATGATGATGTGCTATGACAAAGAACCACACAGGCTCAAAAATTTAGTGTTGCATCAATTTTGTCAAATTTCAACTTATTTATTTTCCAGAATCCCCAATTATTTGTTTTAATCTATTGTGTTAGTCACTGGTTGACAGTATGAAAATTTGGCCTGTAACATCACTTTATTAATTTTCAAAATATCAGATTGTTGCATGTTTCCTTTAGTGTATTTTAAATTAGTTGACAGCTGACAGCCCGCCTTACATTTTAAGACAATTCTATAAAATGATACTGGGGACTCTTTACAAAGATGTATTTTCTTGTATCTCAGGACTTGCCTTGAGATTTTGAATGGTAAGCAACTCCTGGAGTTCCCCTTTGAGCTGGTTCTGTTTCTGTTCAGTGCTCTTGCCTTCTTTGGACATTTTCTTTAAGACTTTGGAATGATGTTTCTCCATGGAGATTCTGGATTTGGTCTGGCTAGAGATGAGCTTCCCTAGCACAAGCTGGTGCTGCTCCTCCATCATTTCACGGGACTAGGGATGACAAACAAATAATGATTTACTTCAACTCACATAAAGTATAAGATAGACAAATACGATAGGACATGATAAGATAAATAAGAAAAGATAAAAAGACAAATAAGATAAGATAACTTAAATATTATTTGTCCTCATGGGAGACTCCTTTCACTGTTGATGACACCATGGATTCAGTATACATGAAGCATTCATGCTCACAAGCATATAAATATCTTGAAAGCATCAGAACAAAGCAGATCCTAGAAAACTTGCTGCAACTTCATAAGCGTATTGTTGATGGAAGAAATTAATTGCCACGACACTCTTACTCATTTCTTACATATAACATATAAAATAGAACAATAAAACATCACCCTCTTGTCAATCTGTGGTTGATCTACTGATCTCCTACAAGAGAAAGATATGAGGTTATGCATTTAGACTGTACTTCCATATGACCTGAGGTTGGTCATGTGGAAGCTGAAACTAGACTGTAAATAATGATGCAAAATATCAGGCCCTTTCAAAATTCAAGAAGAGTTAAAAATACAAACTCAACATCTCTTATTGCCTTCTTGCTTATCGTTGTTGCATTTATGAAAGGCACAATAAGGACCCATAACTTATTAATTGTTCACAGCACAGAGTGATGCACCACGTTTTTTTTTTTTTATAATGTAAACCCAAAAAAAAAACAAAACAAGAAACAGCTGTGTTTCACTGGCTCCCATCACATGAAAACTCACACAGTTAAATAATAGAGTATAACTACCATTACAAGATCATCACTAGATTTAGAACAAGCCCAGTCTCAAAAAACCCTGCAGATTTCCTTGGATTGCCTTGATCTGATGTCAGCTGTGACATCTTAGTCTGCTAAATGTTATGCGCAAATATATAAGTATGTGTTTGCAAATTTATCATTCTGTCATTACTCTATCAAAAATCAAGGAAAATATCCTTTCACAGCAAGTATAGTTCATCTTATCATCTTGTTTTATCTTATCTAGTCAAAGCATTAAATATGTGTTATATGACTGAGAAAATCAGGGCACAATTTTGATGCTATGTTAGAAAAGTCCTTTGACGTGCATAACGTATAACTATAAGAAATTTGTTAGTGGATGCTTACCTTTTCATGTTTGCGTCGAATGGTCTCTAGGTCTTTGTCTCTTTTGGCCATTGCCTTTTGGAATGATTTGAATGTCTTCAGCTCAGACAGAGGGGTGGGATTCAGAATTGATGAATCTAATAAGATAAACATGAGAAACCCCAGAATTCATGTTAATTTCTGATACTGTACTAATATAATAATCTTAAATGGGATTCTATACACATTGAAAGAGAACATACTTTAATAAATAATCAATTCTGTGATACAAAGGAGACTTTCACAGAAAAAGTATTGTAAATTAAGATTGAATTCATTATGACCAAACAATTCTCTTGAAACAGCAAATAAACATACAAATGAAAAATCAAAGGCTTAATTTTCATTTAACGACACTCATACCAGCATCTTTCAAAACTGTCCTTTCCACTGGAAGAGAATGATGACCGGGCTGATAATCATCTACGAGATTTTCAAACTTGGAACTTTGTTGCTATAACAGCCAACAACACCATTATTGTGCATTATTGTGCACCAGCTGTCAGACAGATTTGCTGCTGCTATCCAGAACAGAGACCCTCACAGCACATTTTCCCTCCGGATTAACATTTCACAAGCAAACACATAGATACCCTGAATTTTCACAAAAGTTGTTCACATTAATTCATAACAGCCAGAGAAAATTATAACTTCAAGATTACTAGCTGGTAACAAGATCAGGAGCAACTATGTCATAATTATTACTTTCAAGCCTGCTTCATTACTCCACCAACAAAACTGCTCATGAATACACGGCACAAATTCCTCCAGTGGGGAGTTTCATCAAGAAGTTTCATGAAATATGCTTTTTCTATTCATAACAATAAACATCTTTACCACAGCCTGGATGATTGTCGATCTGCCATTTGTCAGGCAGGAAGTGATGTTGACTGCATTTCCCTGTTTTCTTCTCTAACTCTGAGCTCTAAATGGAACGATGCACTGTGTTTATCCCAAATTGATATTGATTTCTTTTCTGCTTCTGTCCCTCGCACTGTTACATTGGTAGCTTTTTCTATAAAACTACATTTTTCTTCGGCACTGTGTTCAAAATGGACTCCTATTTCTGATAGCCAAACAAACATTTTTTTTTGTATCTCTACTCCCTTACATAGCATGGAGTTTAGTTTCCATTATTCAAACCAGTAAATCGCTCTTTCATCTTAATTAAAATGCAATCAATATAACCACATCATGAATAAGATCTTGTTTTAGCAATCTGTAAATCAATAATCACAATGCACTACTAAACTCATCTCTTTGACCAAAAAAAAAATATATATATATATTTATCCCAATCTTCCTAACAAGAAAGAAGATTGTGTCTGTTCTTGTTGCTGTGCAGCATATCACACTGAGCCATCATCTGGACTGTCAGAAAATTATACCTGCATTATTCCACTGAAGACAGTGACAGTGAAGGCATCTGAACAGTAGACAAATGAACTAAGCTGTCAGACGAAGAGGACTGTCACAACAATAGTTGGTACAATATGTAACAGTCTTATAGTGCACCTTGCACTATGTCAGATGTCCTGAAAGCATTACATATAGATAGCACTGTCTTTTCTCTCTTTACAAGCTGCATTCTTACAGCAAATCCTTAAATTATTTGCAATCTGTCTAAACTCTAGCATAGGTGCAAAGGTAAAATCATTCAACACAAGTCTGACCTTGGCAATATTTAAAAGATTCGGATATTCTTTTAGTGAAATTTGAAAAAATAACAGATAAATAGTTTCTGTTAATAATATTTTTTTTTTTTAAATGCTGATATTATCAAAAACATAATCAGAAACTTTTTAAAATTTCTAACCGGTTGCAAAAAGTGCATAAGGATGTAGCAAGCTTTTTCTTTTTTTAATTGCACACAAATTTAATCTATTTACTTTTTTTTTTGCCACCCGAGGCGGTATATCAAATGAACATTTTTGACATCTTCTAAACATACTTTTCAAAGCAAGAGCATTTCTGTATGTAGTAATGCAAAACACTCTGCATTTGTTCAAAAACAATGACTTATCCACAATATCCACTTTTGAACTGGAATAACTCAGTAACACAGATGTCAGCAAATACCTACACAATTCATTGTGACAAGTTATAATTTATGAGGTTTTAGTTCATGAAGACTGATGCATTTAAGTAACAAAAATTTATCAAATTAAGATTTTATAAATGAACAAGTTTTTTGAAACACTGAAAATTCTAGAAAATGAAATTGAGATTTTCACAGAAAGGTTTTTCTAATTTTACAACATCTGACAAAAATCTTCTGGCTATGGTAGGTGTGTATTGTGCCTTTCAAGGTTCAAATTCATAAAAAATGATGAAATTAAAAACTCTGAAGACTATATTAAGACGCAAAGATTAAAATGAATGAAATGCCAATTTTTTTATGTTGCTAGTGTAAGAGGAAATGGAAATGAGTATGTCTCACTTTGATGAAATAATTTTGCAGCAGCTCACCAATTTTGCTTGGGAGTTTACGTTAATTCATGTTCAATGTTCACTCCCATGACTCTGTGATCATAACATCCAATTTCTCAATGAAGCCGCCTTTGATATCCAGTTCATTTCACCCTGTTGTACAAAATTTAACAGGTGTTCCTTTTAGTTCTTGTTTCTTTTTTTTTTTTTTTTTTTTTTATATATAAATAAACTGAATTAGCTAATATCATGGATAAGCAGTGACAGAGAGAACCTAGTCTCAAAAAAAAAAAAAGCTTGCTACACCTGGAGACAATATTTACCAGACAGTCTAGTGAACTGAGCTACAGAAGTGGCAGTTGACCCGTTTTCTTGGCCCAACAACCCAGACTGCATTCGGGTCATGGGTGCAGTGGCTGGCACAGACAGAGGAGACCATAGAGAGAAATAGTTTTTACACAACACAAAGCAGAAAAAAACATAGGTACATGTCATAAACAGGGAGTCCCCCAAAAATGTTCTCAGTGTTAAATGTTGATAAAAGCATTGTTATCGACCAAGAAACAATGTATTGCTTATTAACTGATAGGCACTAAAGACTGAATGTATAAATGGGTAATATACTCATTCTATCTTCAAAATTTGTTCATACTTCTGCTGTTACTAGTTTAAATTTTACCCATAATTTTGTTTATTAAATCAATCAACAATGCTTATATTGCTATTTAAAAAGAGTGAATACATGTTTGGGAGTCACCCTATAGTGAAAGTTTATATGGAACATTAAACAGAAAGAAACATTGCAGCAGCACAAGAATGCATGGTGTATAGCATATATGATATTACATCAGATAATCTTGGCTATTCATGTGTATGAAAGACTTCAAGGATAAAGCTCTACAATGATTTAAATGATCAAGTTGCCTTTTTCACCTGTATCATTTCAAACTAATTATGCCGGAAGTTCGATTCTCTTTTTCTGTTTTTATCTAGATAATCTCTGTCATAATTGTGAATTGATTTGGCCATGACATTTTCCTCTGATAAATGGATTAGGAAGAGGGAAGGGAAGGGGAAAATGTGAGGATATGTACATGTAATTTGAAACTAGTCCCACACCAAAGTTTTGATGCTCTTGGTAATTATAACCTTGATACTAAGCAAAAAAAAACCATTTTCATTTTCTTAAAACTGAATGAGGCATGTTTTATTTGAGAAAGGATTCACCAAAATAGTTTGCAAAAACGCATATCTCATTCATGGCACTAAACATCTTTAATACAGTCACGAAAATTGTCTGCCATTTGTCAAGTAGAAAGTGATGCTAGCTGTATCTACTTGTCTCCTGCTCTAATTCTCCCACTGTCTTATATCTTGAAGCACAGTCTCAATCTATAGAGAACAAGACACTGTTTACTGTATTATTGTTCATGATCAAATTAGCCATTAGATATAATATCTGACATGTGCAGGTAAATCTGCTATTACTAAATTCCCCCAACTGCCACTCATGTTATTTACAAATACCTTGCACACTGAATTATCACAGGAAGGTATCTCAACTCATATACATGTAGGGTTGAATGGTCAGAAAGAGTTATGTCATCTTCTTAATAAGTGATTTATGGAGCTGAAAGATCAGAAAGAGCTGTTTTATTTCACAATAGCTTATGGAGCTGAATGATCACAAAAGACTGCAAAAAGGTTAACACTGTCTCTTGTATCACAACGACTACAAACTATAGCCAGAAAGAGTGAGAGACAAGGGTGTTTGCATGCTGTATTCAGGGATTGAAGAGACAAAACAAATTGCCTTTCAAACGAATAGAAAATTGCATTAATATGGGTTGGGAGAGGAAAGAACATTTCTCATCAACACTCTTACACAGTGCACCTGCCTTCAGTAAACGTGCGAGTTCTGCTGGTTGGTGCTGTCAGACTTACCCCGCGTTCACACCAGAGATCCATTTTCGTTCTCATTCGTACGACTTACGAACGAACGAAGTTAACTGTTCTATATCGGCTAGTGGTGTTCACACTGAACTCTTGTAATCATTCGTTTCTGAACGTTAACATTCGTGCGTGAAATCTGTTTCACCGCCGCCGTAAAATATCTCCCGTGAACTCCCATGTGCAATGTGATCGGGGGTGCGCCCAGCGACAATAGACAATGGGAAGAGGGAGGAGGGAGCGTGAGTTCAGTTCAGGCAGCTGAAGCAGGTTGTCAAATGTGTTTGGTCTCATTCGAATGTATGACAACACTTGTCTTCATCTGACAGAATTTGTGGTACCAAATGGTGAAACTTGCCAAGCAAATGTCTTTCTGCGCATATGGGATGCACCCAGTACTTTCTCTTTTTCTCCCGCTTCATTTTCTCTTTTAACGACATTGAAACAAGAACTTTAGTTTTGACGTCCATGCTTGCAGAAGGCACTCTCACGAATGAACACGAATGAACGGTGTGAACACACTCTTGTTGGTTAATGTACATTAACATACATTCAGGAAATGAGCGAACGAAAACGGATCTCTGGTGTGAACGCGGGGTAAGCCTTGATTAAGTGACAGGGTGAGGAAAGAATGTGAATGGGTTTTTCATCAGCCTAATTAGGTATACAGATCTCTGCTAGACACAGCTGAACAAGCTCAGAAAAGCAGGAAAAAAATTGCTTTTGAAACTTTTTATTGGTACGCCATGAAAATTTCACAAAAATTCAAGGTGCAAAGGACCTGATTTCTAAAAATGATTATTTTCTCCACTTCTTTATTTTAATGTTTCTTTTTCATTTTGATTTATCAATTATTTTTGTTTGTGTGTAATTAATATTTCAAGTAAACTGATATGTTTTTTCTCCTTCTTTACAATGCTTGTTCAAGAACAGGGCTATGAAAGAAATTGACACTGTGGGGAAATCAAATTAGGTTATGAATTTTTCTTTAGACTTTCTCTGAATATTCCACTCCAACTTCTAATTGTGGCACAAATATAGCTAGCAAACTAATTACCTTTTATTTCTATCAAAATTTGAGACAAATAAATTGGTTTTCATTGCCTATTGGTACTTTATGATAAGCTGAGTGAATGAATTTCTTTCACTAACTACTGTTGTTGTTTTTTTAATAATAATTTGAGATAAAAGAACTGCTTTCATTTATTATCTGTATTTCTTTTTTTCCCATAATAATTGAAATCAATGAATTGGATTCATTCATTTTTGACTTCTTGAGTTCATATTGGCTGGAGGTTCAACAAAAAAGATAAATTTATCAAAGGCCTGATAAGAAATGGGTGCTTCGGGAATGAAAAACAAGGGAAACAAAAACAAGAGGAGAGAGTGTATGTTGCAGGGGATAGATCATTTGTAGTGACAGATGAGAGAGTTATTAGCCAGTGGTACTGACTGCTACTGGTGTCAGGTGCAAAGGTTAGAGACACAGGCATGTACGGAAACATTTGCAGCATGGAGTGCCACAGACTGCTTTCATGGCAACCATTACCAACTAGTCAGGTCTATCTCTATATATACACACATATACACCTTCTCCCTCTAGCTTTCTCCTTTCCCTTCTTCTCTCTTCCTCTCTTTCTCTTTCAACCTCTATCATTTCAATCTCACACTGTGCTGTGGGTCCATACCATATGAAATATTCAAAACAGTGGGTGAATGTGTCCTTTCTAAAAAACTACTATGATCTACTTCACTACTGTGTGTCTCTATGGCTATCAGTTGCTGTTGAGTACTTCACCTGCAGGAGGAGCTGCTGTAGGGGTGGTGGTGGTGGTGGCTTTGATAGGTTGTGCTAAAGGGTAACAGTTTTATCATTATCACAATGGAATGAATAACTCAGTGATATGAGAGCAGATAGCTGGGCAAATGGCTGATGATGTGACTCACAAAGAGATGGTCAAACCCATAGAGCCTAAATGTCTAAAGTGATGGTAAATTATAGAACAAAACATCCATTTGCACTAGGTATATTACCTTTTTTTTTTCTTAAAAAGACAAAATGCAAGCTGAGATTAGATCACTGAATTTTGAGGTTGGCAAAAGACTTTGAAATAAGAGTGATAGGTGTGGAAGGAAAGTGCTTATTTAACTCACTGGAGACTGGACCTTCGGAAATTTTACATACACTGGAGACTGGTGTTTTCAGGGTGTTTTTAAAAAATCACAATGCAGCTCAGAATTTTTCAATTGCCTTGTTCTTTTGACACAATAAACTTAAAACAAAGCACAATGCAATAAAACAAACAGAAATACTGTAGGTTGAAAACTTTTTTTTTTATGATTTAATAAAGATTACCCATATTTTGACTTTTCAGAAAATTTTCAGACTCATGGTTGGTGTGAAATAAAATTGTGTTTAAAAATAATAAAAACATTTCTTGTTGCTTTTTTTTTTTTTCAATCAACAAATCTCTGCCTTCATTTTTTCAGAAGCCATCACACAGCACTGCACTTTCGTTTTCGTTTCTCAATGCGCTGCCTGGGTCACTCAGAGTGACTTCCCCGTATCAGCCATAACTCAAAAAGTATAACCCAGATCTCCGTGAAACTTTGCATGAAATAAGACAAATGGCTATACTGTCGCCAGTAATAGTTCCATCAGCTCTCGGTGGTTTAGGGACAGAGAAAACAAAAACCTAAGACAGTCCGCCAAGGGGTGGTGGATCCGTCCACGCAAGCAAGCAACCAGCCTGCCAAATGTTGGCAGATCCGTCGCAAGTGACTTAATATCTTGAGACACTTGATTACATTACTGAGTCCTAACTGTACTCCCGACCAGAGCCTCAACATTGCTGATTCATTGTCAAGATCAAGATTATATTCAATCATTTCTTTTTTTTTTTGTTTGTTTGTTTCCATTTCTTCACATTAGCAAGAAATTGCATGAAATATGATTTCCCAAGTATGAACAAACTGAAACTTCATTTCTGTTTTGGTGCTTTGTGCTCTGATTTCGATCAATTCAGTCTCATCTCAAAAAGCAACCTTTTATCATTACAGCAATGATCTTTCACTTTAGACAGTCATCAATTACTCAAGGGCACAAGCGGCTTGTACATATATAAGCTCTGCTCTTCTTTACAGAGATTACGCTCTAAGCAAAGAATTATATTTTGACACAGGCCACAGACCCAGAGAGACCACAATTTAAGTACTTTGAGTAAATAAGCAATCATGACGCAAGGAAAGATCAAGATGATGGGGTCACTTACAAGATCCACTACTGCCTTGAGAATTAGCCGACTGAGAACTCTCCTGTTTGGAGACTGGAATATGTGTGAGGGAGCCCATGCGGCCATAGGACGGTTTGCCTGGCATGCCCCCCATGCTGTCCGAGTGCGGCAGGGGACTGACGCTGACATTGGTGCTGCGGCTGGTGACAGAGTTCTGCCGTTTGGTCCCATTGGGTTCTGGAGTGGCAGCAACACCTCCACCTCCAACACCACCAACACTGGCCACATCTATTTGCATCTGGCTGATTGATGTTCTTAGGGTGGTGGGGTCACGTTCTTCCGCCTGGAAAAAAACAAGTTTTCACACATAAAGCTTGATGGTAACGCCGTTTTAGCCAAAGAAGAAAAGATCCTCCCCCCTCCAAAAATTGATTATTGATGATTATTGCTTTCTTTGTTTCCCATTATTTAATGAATCAAATATAACACAAGCACAAAACAAACCAAAGCAAAATAACAACAAGAAAACAACAAAGGAAAATGGCATTGAGCATTAGTTATAATAAAAATAAATTTATATGCTATACCAATCAAAGACATTTGCCAAGTTTATAAATTAAGGAATTTAGGACAAAATGTTCACAAAATATTCTTGTTTTTAGTTTACACAAATGGTGTATGTATACTGGAAATCATCTTCTGAGAGGAATCAAACACCTTCTGTGTCTTGAAATCACATAAAAAGAGGAAAACAAAAACCAGTCTTAGAAGGAACAGCATGCAGACATTCATTGCTTTAAATCTACTATGTCTGAACTTCTTCATAGATAAAAAAACATCCACAAAATCTCCAAGTGAGTCGGGCTGTAATAAATCAGTCTTAATGCACATACTCTGAGGGTGCAGCTCACTGAATGGGACAGACAGTGGTTTAAAACCTAACATGCATGTTAACAAAGCTCTACAGTACATTTCATCCAGCTAATCAAAGGGAAGGAATGTCAATCATTGTAGGCCATTATCACGACTTGTGAGAGGAAAACTTTCAAAACAAATATGAATTCATCATAGCTTGTTCTGGCTTTGCTCCGGCTCCTCCATCTCATATCTTGGGTGACAGATTAAGAAAAACACCACTCTTTCATGATAAAGCTAACATTTTGCTAAAGGGGGCCCTGATATATTATCTGATATTTCTGAAAGGGACCCAATTACTGCTATTGAAACAAACCATAACCAGGGGCTTCCAATCTTCTACTGTGAGAAAAAAAAAATTGAGGAAAATGTATAAATGCAAAAAAAAAAAAAAAAAAAAGAACAAAGAAAGGAAAAAAAAAAAAAAGAAAGAAAGAAAGACCAAAAGAAAACTGAAAAAAGATCACATTTTTTGCTCAGGAAACAGTTTCAATTTCATCTAGACATGATGTGCAAGCATTTCATACAGTTTTAAAATAAAGCATGAAAAATCACTTAAAAAAAAAAAAAGAACCAAAAAAGAAAAGAGAAAAAAATGGGGGGGCCAGGGATGAGCTTGCATAGAATTTTCACAACTATAGGACAATTCCTTGTGATTGATTTTGCTTGTTTTGTACTTTGTTTTGTTTTTTATTCAGCACACACTGTGCAAAGTTAAAACCTGAGTCTTTCTTCCCATGCAGTGTCATCACACAAAGAGATATTACCATACACACAAACTAGACTAAAACCATTCATTAAGTTCACACAAGTGTAATTTCAATCATGTTTTCACATGGTCTAAGTGTCCACATCTATACAAATGATACTTTAGACAATAACTTCCTGACATTTATTGGAAATGTTCTGTCTTATTTTCACTTGGTCTAGCTGTCGACCTCTGTAGATATGAGATGTCAAAGTCTCCCTGACACATGTGTATAACTAATCTTGGTCCCATTTTTTTTGCTGATGATAGCTGAGAAAGATCTTCCTCATGTTGATTTTTTTTTCTAATTTCTTCAGGAAAATATCACAGATAAACTATATGTCATCCTGGTCTACTGATCAGCAGCAGTCTAATTTAATCAGTCTGAAATTTAAAAAACAATCATAATAAAACAGAAAAATTAAATAAAATAAATACACTAAAACTCAGGAAAAAAAAAAAGTTCAAAGTTCATTGAAGTTACAGGGGAAGAATGTTCCTAGTTTGGCAGAGTTTTTTTTTTTTTTTTACCTCCCTGTTTATGTATCTTCACACAAGTATTTACTCTTTCTTTCACCACCAATGAAAGTCAAATCTATCAAGTAGATACTGACTGACTGACAACATCCACTGAGCTTAATTCATTTTTTCATAGCCAAGCCCAGCAGTACATTTTCAACATTCCACAACAATCCTAGTCTTTTGAAAGTAATAAATATAATTCTGTGCAGGACTAAACAGACAATCAACAATCTAAACATGTTTATCAGCAATTAAAACATTAGTTTGTTTGATGATACCACTGAGCAAGCTAAGTTGACATGAAATATTGCATCAGTCTTCTTATGCCACTGGGCTTTCATTATACACCTAACAGGTTCTTGAGACATTCATTAAACAATTATGGAATGGGTGGGTCACAAAATGCAAACATCTCAAATCTTCTCAGAATTTTGCATCACCTTATTCTTCTCAGGATTTTGCATCACCTTATCTATCTCTAGTATTACATTCACATCTAGTGACAGAAAATTTATCTTATTAAAGGCTTTTAAAGGAAAACAATGTCATCATAATCTACTCTGTGATTTTTGTTGTTATTGTTGGTTTTTTGATTGTTTTTTTCTTTCCCTTCCAGCAGAGAAAACCAAATGTTCAAAAATAAATGTTTTGTATAAACAGGTGCATTTAAAAAATTTTGAAAAATTCTCTGCAACCTGCTTCAAGCATTTTACAGATTACAGGAAGTGTATGGGAAAATCAAATCATAGAAAGCTTGTTCCCACGAAATACCTGTGGTCTGCAGAATCAAATCTTTTTCTTAACCATTCCAGCCAATGAAAAAGGAGAAGACCAAAATCTGAAAACGAAACAACTTTGCAAAGGAAGATAAAAAAATCCACAACATAAACATTCAAAAGGATAAGACCAGACAAAGCCCTGGGTGTCTGTGCCTGTCCCATCAACATCCCCAAACCCACCAGCTGATGGAATATCAATATAAAGAAATGCAAAGACCACCAAATCCTGTGCATCAGCAACTAAAAATATCCTAAAAGACATGGGCTTTTGTAAGACATAAAGACTAATTAAAATTATTTCAGAAATTAATTCTGCCATGCTTATCAAGTTGCAGTAATTGTTATAATAAAAATTCAGTTAAAAATGGTACAGAAATTTCTCTTTTCCACTCTATTGTTATACTTAAAATTGAAATAGAAATAGTACAGAAATTTCTCTGTTCCATGCTAGCAAGTTGCAGCAATTTTTCTTGAGTCTGGCTTGTTCTGATGATATTCTTCACAGTTTGATCTATGTGCGTATTTGTGTGAATGTATGCTATGAGTGGCCTATATTATTACATTAGATAAGTGAAAGGAATATCGGTCTAAGGACAAATATTTATTTATTACTTGTCTTTCAATCAATTGTCTGGTATTAGATGCATAAAACAATCTTCAGCTCAATAAGTTTTCCAGTTAATTGGTTTATACTGGCAATCCAATTATCAAAGCGAACCATCCATCTACAATATTAATTCATACAAGCTGATAGTGCAACTGACCGAATGGGATAGTGGTTAAAAACATAACATGCAAAATTCTGGACACAACTTCATTTAAGCTGGCTGTTTTTCTCTTTTATGTCACTGGTGATTCTACCAAAAATAAATAAATCAATATTTTGTTTTTTAAAAATCAATCAAAGAATAAATAAGTAAATAAAATTCTTGCCCTTTTTTTCTTTTCTAAATTTCCCGTCCACAGAATTACCATATGGTACATAGTCTGGTTTTCAAGCTAATTCAAACAACAGAGAAAATCAACTGAAAAAAAAGTGCTATATATAGCAAAGCTGTATACACTGACAGAAAAGTGATGATAAATTAAAACAGAAATAAAAACAGTAAATAAAAATATGGCCAAATATATAAATAATGCTATTGATAATATGCTTATGCACAGTTTGTGGAAAGAGAATGTGAAGTAAAACATCAAGTAAACAGAAGAATAAAAGAGAGAGACTAAAGGTAACACACAGAGCGAGCATGAACACCATGCCAAACTTACTATGGCTTCCACAACTGCCGCCTCTTTCTCCTGAGGCAAGGAAGATGCAAATATGGTGTAAATGTAAATAAATGACAAAGAAATAAAAGTTTTAGTATAACATTAGAGAAAAAAGCTTTGTGACTCCTATGCATGAACTGTGAGGAATCATCAAATTTTTATTTTACTGGTAATGGGATATGTTTAATTAATAAACTGATACTGTGAAGAGACTCTATAAAAAAAAAATTATTGGGAGATTATGAAAGAAAGCAGGAGGAAAAAGGCCAAAATTTTGTTAAATGTGCGCCTTTCAATGCGCTGGCGTTTTATCAGTTCACACAATGAAAAACTTGAAGGTTCCCTCAGGTAATAATTTAAGACCCTGACAGTTGATGCATCAATGAGTCCAATCAACATAATTATACATGCACTGCAAAAGCTGCGGCAGAGCCCACTGGAGGACAGTCATAAATGAACAAATCTCTCAACTTATTTGTATGTCTACTGTCTGAATCTCACTTGGTAACAGTTAATTTACAGGATGATTCATTCATTTAGGATCCAATATCTTTCATATTCATCCAGTTGGTTTCCAAAACATGTGTTTAGTCTATTTAAGGACAAAGCTTCCTTCACTTTTTTATATTTTACCATATTCCGTGTCCTTTTGAATCTTACTTGGCAGTTGTCAACCAATAATATGGTAATTCACCTATTCATGATTTTAAAAAAAAAAATCCTTCATTTTCAACCAGTTTCATCACAAAAACACAGTTCAAAATTTGTTTCCAAATTTTATTCTATTCTTACCACGACTTTTTTTTTATTTCATAATCATAATGCTATCATCCTTGTCAACTATTTTTCGGAGGTTCTTGCAAAGTTTCCTCCCCAATGTTATTTCTCTGGCATTGCACTGAAATCAGCTTTTATCATCATATTAATATTCAACACAGGTGAATGCATTCTCTTCTAAGTTTAACACTTTATTACATTTTAATTTACAACTGAAAGTTGTTTTTTTCTGTAAAAAATTCAAAGTCCATGTTCTGATGTCCTCCAAGTGGTTCCAATAAAACACATAAATCCAACTCAGGAGTCTGACTAATTGAAAATGAACCTGAAACAGTAAGGAAATTGAGGTGAAGCAAATTTATACGTCCTTTAACCGCTTCACTGCTATGCCAATTTTACAGTCCTGTGCTAAGTTTCATTGACACCATCAATCTCTCTTGCTCAGTCCACTGCTGACTCCCAACCCCACATAGACCCGCCCATTGTGCATGAGCCAACTGGCACCTGTCCTCTACCTCCCCACTGGCGATAATAATCATCAACTGTTATTCACTGTTACTAACTGTTACATGAACAAGCAGATTGCACATATGTGGACTCTCATTACTAAGTCATCTGCCAATCATCAACCTGCGGCATCTTTCAAAAGACTCTGCATGTAGATGCAAAATGCGGGTCAGCGGTAGGAACATTGCATCAAAGAAGAAAAGGGGACGGCTGGAGGTGAGCTAACTGAGAACATATCAGCTAGATTTTCCCTCACTTGAAAAACAGAGTTTTGGACGTATGTTGTTTAACTATTGTTTGCAGTGAAGTGGTTAGTGTCATATTATGTATAACTCAAACAACACAAAATCAGATCTGAATTTGAGGTTAAAAGATGTAACAAAATCCAATAAAGACAATAATTTATATGGAAAAAGAGTATGCCATTTGTAATCAACCACTCAACCACTAGTATTCAATTTGTTCACATTCCTTGCTCATAACAACTGAATACACTGTCTTTTTTTTTTTTTTGTCTGATTGTCTCATTTGTCTGTGAAAAGGTTGCAAAAACCATTACAAATCTAAAACCATAGTGCACACAGAAAAAAAAAAATCACCCTAATAACAAAAATTAAAGTGGCTTTCCAGATGATTTCAGTGAAGATTATGTTCTGTTTTTATTTTTGAAGTTAAAAAAAAACAAACTTCAAGCTGTTGCAAATTGTTTCAACTGTTCATTTTCATGATGGAATCTACATATCTCTATTATCTTTGAGCACCACGACATCATGATAAAAATACAAACAACTATGCGATTAAAATTTAACAGAAGAATCTGCTTAGGTCTCATGAAAAAAAGCTTCTTTTCTCTTCTTTTGCTGTATGTAAATGGCAAAACTGAAAGGAACAAAGAAAAAAATGTTCTTCATTTACATCGAAATAACCGCCTTCAGGGGGTTGAAAGATGTACATAGAACGTAACGTCTGCATACATCAGGGATCTGCAACTGCAATAACAACCATAAAAAATTCTTTGCTTTTGTTTCTTACAACCATAATTTGCTAGCTTGTTCTTCATTCTGTTCAATCCTGTGGCATTTCCATGCATTTCTTTGTTCTCTTTCTTCATGCTAGGTCATGTCACTGCAGTAGACCATAGTGTGTTTCTCATTCAAATGTAACCCATTATTTCTGTATAACAAGGAATAAGTGCAGCATTGGCAGCTATATTGTTCTCTTTCATGTGAAATCTAAGAGACCTTGGACAAGTCAAGGATATTAGGCTGGCAGTGTTAATTTACAGCAATATTGAATAACTAAACTTCTTTGGAACATAAATGGAAATAATCTGAGCAGCAGGAACATAAATAAATAATATAAGAATGTCAAAAAAGAGTGAAGATTATTTTCTGAAAGAAAAACTGTGATGAAAAACATCAAAATAAAATCATTGATTAGATCTGTGTTACAATAACATATATGGAAATGAATTAACACTAGAATCTAGTTCAAATGTTTAATGTACGAAAATTTTAAAAAATATAAAAAATGACTTTTGAAGGAGAAAGATTCAACTTACGGTAACCTCTTCTTCAAAGTCTTCTGTAAGAATCTCCAACTGCTGTTCGTGTTTCTCCAGGTTTGATTGGTAAGCAATAGGGTTGAACAAAGCATCTGCATATTCTGTGATTACAAAACAAAGATACAAGACAACTTTCAGCACCTCCATTTCAACAAATTAACTAAAGATAAATTTCAAAGCACATCCTATCACAAAAAACTTCTATCAATGAAGTCCAAAACTATATAATCTAAAATGCATATTTAACCACAGAGGTGTTAACTCTTTGAACCCTACCGCCCGCTTTTGTGGGCTACTTTTCCCGAGTCTATATCCCTACCGCCCGCTACAGCGGGCACAGTACTCTACCATAGATTTAACAGTCCGGCAACGCCTCTATAGACAAAAAGAGGTTATTTTACATACGGGTCACTAGGGGTAAGGTAATTACAAAAATGTCCGCGCCAGT
>JBCEWB010733432.1:0-16893 GCA_039654565.1 Peronia peronii | reverse complement strand
TATCTATCTATCTATCTATCTATCTATCTATCTATCTATCTATCTATCTATCTATCTATCTATCTATCTTATCTTATTGTTTCTTTCTCTGTCTGTCTCTGTGCCAGCTTGCCTGTCTGTCTGTCTTTGTCTATGTGTATGTGTGTGTGTGTGTGTGTGTTTTTTTCATTCAAGTCGTTTCTATCCATTCCACACTGACTAGACCATTCCCAGCGAACCAATTAGCATCCCACTGAGTTCATTTCCACATCTTCAGCGATGAAAACAATCAAGCGAACAGTATGGGACTGTATAAATCTCAGTTCCATCCAGTCAGTATTGACTGCGACGATCATGCCAACATTTTTGCCTTCACGCAGAACTCACATCTTCTATTCTCTCCTGTCAAAGTCAACAGTCAACGGTTTTCCTAACAAATACGCTCATTTTTTTTTTCGTTCGATTCCACACTGAAACAGGAATCCAGACCCGTTACCAATATACTTGCATTGCGTTTAGCTGGCCTCCTTCAGTCTGGTCTACCATGACTGTGGCACTAAAGCAAAAAAGGTTTCGCATTCCAATGAAGGGCAACAACATCCACAGTTTTTGCATTCTTCTTAGCGCATTCCTTTGCCATGCTGAGTGGAAGCAAAGTTTTGTTCATGCGTTGTTTCACTTTTTATCTCTGACTGACGACCTGAGTAAGTCCAAATGGTTTCAATTTCCACGAAGCCCCTCAGGGTCATGGACTCAGAAAAGGCCCAGTACTGTTTGACATTTTCGGTACATGTCGCAACGGTTAACTTCCATGGCAACAGCATGGCAAACTTCAAAAAAGGTTAACATTCTGGGCGAGGGTGGTACTAGTGAACGTACAAGCTCCAGATTTAGGCAGCACCCATCTTGTTTTGATCGTTACTTGTTTCTGATTCTTTTTTCTGCTTAACGCCCCATTCTGTTTCCTGTCCTCTGTTGTTTGTTTGTATTATAACCTTCACTATCATATATCTTGAATTGTTTTCAAAAGTTCGATCGCGACTCTATGCTGCATCTCAAAAGGCACATCAGCACGATCACGGCTATATTATGCCAAACACGGTAAGATACGTTTACACGTCAAAAAGGCTGACCAAGTAGGAAAAAGAGCGGGAAAGGAGACAGGAGCAAGGAGAGAGAAGAGATGTCACCCCTGGAACGTTGAGATTGGCGTTCCATGGGAGACATCCCACCGACGGCGGTCTTTCACCGCCTGCAAGTGGGAGCAGAGAACCTGAGACGTTCAATAAATGAATTACTTTCGTTTTGATATCCCTGTTTATGTAAACAACGATGTGTCTCACATACACTGTAGTACCGCTAAGATGGCATGGGCTGAAAGACCGTATTATAATGGGGTGGAGGATGGGAGTGGGGTGGGGGTGGGGGTGGGGGGGTAACGTGGCCGTGTGGTTAGACGTCTACTATTCGTGAAAAACTCAGGTCGTGGATGTCGCGGGTGAGAGTTTCGGATTCTACTACTTGGGAATGGGAAGGATTTGAATATTAGAATCTGCATTTTTTTTCCTTGACGCAATGGTCTCTGCTTCATGGGTCAGGAAGCTCAACATCTAACTTTCTCGGATAAGGACTAATATGTTTCGGAGGAGTCGTATGTACGGTGGGCATGTTAAAGAACCCTTGGCAGTTCAGACTTGGATGAAGGGTAGGCCAAGACGCCGCTGTCCGGACAAAATTCCAAATTACAACTTTCTACCCACAAAAATTCTCACTAAAAATAAGGCAGGCATTTAAAGCCAAGATATTCCTACATTCTCAGGATTGAAAGGCTACATCTGCTTCATTTTATAAAGATAATTTGAAATTCCTGGACATAAAACTAAGGTATGATAAACTCACTTACACAGTGACAAGAACCATCAATCCATGCCGCTTACATTTAATTGTCACAAGGTCGCCGTCTGTTTGGGCTAAAGTACCGACTGAAGTATTGTTTAGGCGGGAGACGAAACTTTCTGGGAAAGTGTTTTGGCCCAGTGAGATAGACTATTCTGCTTCTTGTGTCAGTCAGTAAGACAGTACAGACTGTGAAGCATCGGAATGGGGATTGTTTTTGTCGGCTAGATTACTTCCTGTGCCAGACATGAGGATTGTTTAAACAAAAAAATCACAGGGAAGGAAATACTTATTTTAGCTCCCTGTCTTTGAGAATGATACCACAGAAAAGAAACTAAAACATTTATGATATAATGAAAATGTATTATCTTGAAGCTGTGATTTTGTCCAGATTTTCACATAAAAAGAGCAACTTTTGGGCAAAGGGAAGCAACTTTATTGGCAGCCCACTAAAGTAATTAAAGGTCGTTGAGACCGTGGTTTTATCATATTGGTAGTACTAACCACAACGCCAAATTATAGACATTTCATACAATTTCTTCGTGTTATTAATGCAGCCACATTGGAGTGAAACGTTGCATGCATGCACAGACAAAAAATACACAATCACAGTGATATTGGCAATATGGCTGCCAGGACATTGGAATCATTTTTGTGAGCCACCGAGACTCTGGCATTCCTCTGGTATTTCACCCCGTTTCACCCCGTTTAAACAATCTCATGCTGGCATAAATAGAAACTATGCCAAAGCTACTCAGGGAGCCTTGATAGAGACACAATTAAACCATGTTGACATCACCTGTCACCCCCTTAGTAGTAATCCGGCCAGGAGCTTAGCAGACCTCGTGATCTGGATAAATATTTACTGAATTCAATTGCTCATAAGAGCCGCCAGTCTGCGATGGCATTGTGCTCACGTTTCTATACACAGAGAGACAAACAAAATGCCTGGATGTAACCAGCACTTTTTGTGTCAAATTTGAAAACGCTGGTGTCTGATGTTTGTTTTTGAGAAATATTATTGTGATCCCATAAGCTTATATTATATCTTGTTTGTTCCTTTCCTCTCCTCCCTCCCCCCTTCTGCTCTTCTCTCTATCTCTTTATATCTGCCGTCTCCGTATTTGCCGGTTTTTCCGTCTCCCAGTATTTCTCTCTACCTGTCTGCCTGCAAGGTGTATCCCTAGAAGTGCATGTCTGTCTGCAGAGATCCATGCAGCCTGTCTGTCTCTCTACATGACTGTCCGTCTATTCTCTGCCTGTGTCTTTGTGCCTCAATGGTTCTTTGTCTGCATATACATGCATATCAACTTAATATCTGTCAGCTACAAAACCATCACTTTCACTTTCACCATCTTTCGTTCTGACCCCTATCCTTAATACGATCAAATTGATTGCAGCAAACCACCACAAATCGCCACTGTTCATAACCACTGACTAAGCCGGTCATTGCTATAGCTACTCACACAATCCTCTGTTCTACCACTATTCTCTGTTTGCTTTTCTTATGTCTAATGTAGGAGTGAAATAATGAAAGAGAAAGAGATGGTGGGTCAAAGAGAGACAGACAGACAAATGAACTGACTGAATCAATGATTGACTGACTGACGGACAAACAAACGGACGGACAAATAGAGAAATATACTGAAATTAATGTTTGTATCTCATCAGATTCTCACTGCCAACTTTGTCTCTATATCATAATGGGAGGTCATCACTCAATTTACCGCTTCTTCTCTATTTTACCTGGCAGGTATTCTAGTGGATGGTGAGCGCTTCTTACTCGGCAGCTGCTGGCTTTACTTCACACACGTGCAATTCTTAGACGTGGAAGGAACCAGAACTCTCCGAGAGCCCTACGGCAGGGGGAGAGTCGGTCTTACCAGCAAGCGAGCTTTGTTCCTCTCCAACGAGACTTACACAGGTGACAAACAGTATAAATATACCGTCTGGACCGGTACGGTGGGATAATATATTATGGGAGTCATGGCTAATATGTAGTCCGATCGTGATCAAAGGTAGTGATGCAGTCTGGAGATGTAGGAACCCATTAGAGAATGTCTGAACATCTTTGGGAGATGTTTTTTTTTATTTGTTATGTCATTTTTTTATTTACCAAGAATCGTGGTCTTTTCTCTCCCTCTGGTCTCCCTTACATAGTAGCCTAATACTTTTTTCTAATTAATATTAAATTTGTCAGCTGGTAAGAAAACGGATCTATAAACAATATTAAATGTGCTGTCCGGCCCAGAAGTATGGGATAATAGGTTATGGGTATTATTACCATACCTAGCTTGATGATGAAAGAAATCTATGTGAAAAGCGCTGTTCGGGAACTCCTTTGAGATGTTTTTCTTCTTTTTTGTTTTCTTTATTTCTTCTTTTCTTTCTTTCTTTCTTTTTTCTGATAAACAAGAATCTTGATATTCTTTTCTTTCTCCCATTCCCCTCCCTCATTCCCCCTCTCTCTTCGTCTTCCTTCCCTGTTTATTTTTTCTTTTATATTAGTCATTTGAAAAGAAGTGGAATAACTTAGAGTAAAAAAAGATCATGAAATGCTCACACAAAAGCAAAGGACATTACAAGATGTGAAAAAAGAAATTTCCCAGGTGACAAACAGTATGAACATATAATAATAATATTCTCTCTGGGCCAGTCTTATTGCATATGTTATGTGGGTTCAGATCATTGTGTAGTGATCAATGTAATGCAACCTATAGTTAAAAAAGACTCTGAATGTCTTCCATTTGTTTTAATTAATTAATTAATTCTTTGTTGTTACTCTCCCCCCCCCCCCCCCTCCCCCCATTCCTTCCCTCCCTGATTACATTTCCTTACGTATTTATCAGTTGCTAAAAAACGGAGTGACTAAGAACAATAAGATTATGAGAGATTCACAGAAAAGTAAATGAGTTGGCACAATGTGAGAGATGAGAGTTTACCTGAGATTAGTAATGGAAAAAAGCTTAGAGCAAGGGGCTGGATACTACCACTTACCCATAGACAAATGGAAGGAAAATGAGGATTCATTAAGAACACTTTTTGTTGTTGTTGTTTTTCGTACAGTAGCCAGAGAAGAACTATACACCCACTGTGAACTTTCTACCTCTCAGTGGTTCCATAATTATGTTTGCGTCCTTTCTTTGTTTTTGTTTTTTGATCATGGAGAAAATCTATAGGGCAGGGAAAATGTGTGTGTTTATATGAATGAATGTTGCCAGCTAAACCCCCTTTTCTACAGTGGTCAGTTGAATATGGAATTTTATATACATCATTATAAAGTTGAAATTTGATCCAGGTAGGCTTTTTGCACAAAATCATTGAACATTTATTTGTATTACATGCAGTGTCTGTCTCTTTATATTCACGAACATCATCACGTGTCACTCATTTCCAGGCATTACCAAAGAACAGAGATCTTCTTTTAATGTAATACTGAGAGAGTTTTACTAATGTATCCCATAAATAACCTCTCTTCCTCTAGATTGTTGTTCATGCACTCCTTCTAGGAGATCATTGACTTATATCTTAATCTTTTTTCTTGTATTTTTCATTGCGTGTCCTGACAATTTAATATGATCATATTGATGAAATAATTAGCAGTAACATTTGCTTTGCCCTGCATACCTGGTACTTGAGAAATTCCTATAAATCATCACATTGTCTTCTGAGGCTAACAAGCACTTGCAAATTGCTGACATCATTTTCATCGTTGGGACTTGTATGTTTATGAATCACCTTGTGAGTCATATTGCAGTACAGTCTGATTATTAATGACATTTAATATTATCACATTGATTACCATGACCTCATCTTACTTAATCATGATATGGATCAGTGCACTCACACTGCACTCTAACACTAACAAACAACTGCAAAATGTCATTATCATTTTTAGTCTCATGACAGATCTGATTTATAAACATATTCCCCTGATGAATCACCAGATGCTAACCTAGAGCAATTTGTACCGACAAGCAAGCCAGACAAGAAGGGGAAATTCCCAACCCCAGACAAGCATGGCTATAAACTAGAGGTGTCCAAACGCAGCACCATCACCTTCAAGAACATCCCTCTCAGCAACTTTCACAGTGCTGAGATGGAAATAGTCAATGGGACTGCAGCACAGACCAAGATAACCAAGAAACCACCATGTTGTGGATGTTTTGGGGTAAGTGCTATGATGATGAGTTTAGCCTTTTACATATGAGACTCAAATGTAGTCTAATGAGTATTTAACTTCTGATAATTCATCTCATATCAAATATAGGCAAATACTAAAGCCCAGGTTTAATAATTAATGGTATTTTCCAGAAAAAAGTACCTGGCCTAACCTTAGGACAACAGCACAGATGTCAAGACTTCCAACTTTGGTTAGAAATCCAATTTTCTGATCATTGCTGACTTTATTTTGGATTGCTTCACCGGCCGATCATTTTTTGTTGTTGTTTTTTTAATTAATTTTTTTCAGTGTGATACACAACAAACATGAAAAGGAAGGATAGCACTTTCATACATGCTCTTTGTGAGGGCCCATCAAGCCTATCATTCAGTGGCTTTATTGTAGAGAATGAATTTCATAGCTCTCAGTTCCTTGAACATCACAGGATTCAGTCAAGTCATCAATGAGAGTTGTTGGTTGAAACTTAGTACTTGGAGCCCATGACAATAATAAAAGTATGGTTATGGTCTGAGAGAAGACTGAGGAAAAAACTAATGCAAAAGGGGAGTCTAGATCTAAGTCTAGACAGAGTAGCCACATTCCCTTTCAAAAAACTAATGATGTCAGCTCTCTGCACTGAGTAGGTGCGTTTTTTCAATTTTTTGCATAACAGAATCTTTTTTAATAGTAAAGCATTGCTTATCTGTATGCCAGATGAAAATTGCAAAGTTCTCCACTGGTATGCCTAGATTTGGAGTCTCAGTATTATGTAACTGTATTGCACCAACCAATTTGATCAAATTTTTTTACTTTTTTATGGAAATAATTGACATCACTAAAACAGATTTAGGTTTTTCTTCTTCTTGACTCTTGTGCATAAAAGGTTAAGGTATGGGCTGTAAAATTGTGGCAGTGGTTTAGAAGGCAACGATTGTCAGGACTTGCATACATAGCTCTCAGTTCAATCCCTCTTTAAACTACCTTCTCTCTCTTATCCTTTCTCTCATGTCTCAGTAAGAGATCAGCACCAGTGATGTTTACTGTACATTTTACTTTTACATAATTTTACTCTTTAGTATGATATTACTGGTTCCTTTTCATGATTTGACTTTCTTCTTGAAATTTCTCATATGTCATTGACAACATTTAACTTTCAGAATAGCTCTGTTATTTCAAATCTCTTCTTTGCTAGAGATGGGCCTTTTAGTTTTGACTGATATTGTTTCGATCTCATTTGAATATGTGTCATGTATACAGAATTTTTATAAAATTTGTTTCTTCTGTCGCAAAAAATACTTCAATCAGGGGTGATTATTTCACTTTATGCAAGGCTTTAGATAACTAATCCTTTAACTAGAATATTAGTGACAGATTAATGATATGTAATGATTTTCATTTGCAGATGCTGAATGGAAAATGGGTATCTACTCCGCCAATCACAAGATCTGTCCATTCACGTGTTTTGAGGGTTGGTGTGTCCATGCCTCCATGGCAGACAAGGATGTTTATTGACATTCACCTTGACCCATCAATGTCTTTGACTGTTGCTAGAGACTTCATCTCACAGTTGCATGCCTTTGCTCCACATATGCATTGAAATTATGTTTCCAAAACTTTTTTTCCCACCACCCCCTTACTTTTTAAAAAAAAATGTTTCAGAATAAAATGAGTTCATTAGAAATCCGCTCCATCATTTCCTTCCCTCTCCTTCCCCTTCTGTCTCCTCCTTTCCATAACCCCCTTCCCTCCCCTTTCCTCCCCTCCGCCCTCCTTCCACAAGATTCCAGTAAATATTGTGATGTTGCATGATTATTGCATAACAAAAAGTAGCAGAAATTCAAGGTTTCACACTATTATTTTCATAGCTGTGTAGTGTTTTTAGATTGATCAAATTCGTCATATCCTCAAAATATTTTGACAGGAACTAGTTTTATTTCTTTATTTATGATAAAAATGGATACAATACAATTTTGTCAGATTCTTCAAGCTTTTGATCTCAAATTGGTGGGAAAATTATTTGTTTTTATCCCACCAGTTGTTCTAGTCAAAAGGAATAACATGATTGGCTCTAAGAAAACAAAGAAAAAACATCAATAAAATAGCTACAAAATGTTGTCATTCTTAGCTTCATCATTGTGGATTTGAACTATGCTATATCTTAAGTTCAACTCCATGAATGTTTTGCTTCTAAATTAGTATGAGCTTGTTACCTTAAATTTCTTCCATTACTTTGTGCCTTGTGTTATTGTTTGTTTTCTAATATTAATTTTTTACAATGCCATACTCACACTGTTATACAGGAATAAAATACATGTATTGAGTTTTCAAGAACCAAGATGAACTACAGCAGTCTCAGAAAAATACCTATTAACAACCCATTGTCACTTCATATGCCAAGATAACTATCCACAGGAGGTTGAAAGGAAAAAAAGTACCACTACCAAACTTTCTGTACATTAATATTCACAAAGTCTACCTGCCTTTTGATAAGAGTTGCACATGATCATTCCGCAACATCAAAACTTTTGAAATTAGATATTGAGATTTTACTTGCCAAAAAAATGAAAAATACTTTCTGTACCATTCAGATCTTTACCTTTGTTTCCAACACATGTCACTTTTGCAGTTTCACAATAAAATTTAAATCTATCTCATGTTTTAAGATACATGTATTACAAGATGAAATTGTTAATTTTGAGCTCTCTTTTGAGAAACTTTGACTGATTTTTGTAAAAATAAATTATATGTACTAGTATGAAGTTCATGGGACTTAGGGCCTACCCGTTTTGACTGATCATAATTAGTCCTAAAAGGATCCCATGATGAACTGCATGTAATATGTATTTAAAAATAAATTGACAAAGATTGTTACGTGACTCATTTAACTAGTTTTTCAGAAATGAAAGAAATGAATTACCAACAACAAATAAAATGTTCAATAACAAAAATCGCACACAGAAAAACCCCATAACTGTATTAATTAATCATGGGTATTTTCTTTCTTATAAGCATTTTCCTAATACTGTGGACCATTTTTTTGTCCCGTTCTCTCTTGCCCTTTCCCATCTTTTCCCTTTTCTAACTGTGTAAGCTTTTATTTATCTGTATCCTGATATATGATCAATTCTCTGGTTCAGAAGCTGTTGTATCAATGTATAGATAGTAATTTACTGTGCATTTGAACCCATTTTTTGTTACATTGTATCTTTTGCATCATGGAATATTTTGATAGTGTAATCAAAACAACATTTAATGGGAGCTCTTGATTTTAGTTGAAGGTAATTGCTTAAGTGTGCTTTATACAATTGTTGTTCAATTTTTTATTTTTATAAGATCCCTTGTTTGTATCATAGTCTGAGATTGTAAAATTCAGCAAAGCATATGTTCATGAATTTCAATTTGCTTAACGTATTATATTTAGACAAGCACAAGATTTGTCATATTTTCAGTGCTATTATTCCTAATAATTTGTTTTACTGCAGTAGTCTTCAGATTACATGTACTTTCAACACTTTTTATGATACTTTGATTTCTAAATGTGAAGCAATAACTTGATTTCTAATGTCTGTCCCTAGGTACTCTTAAAATTGTTATAAATTTAGTTCAGGAATCTAGTTTCTTGCATTATGAATAATTTCGTAATGTAACCTGAAACAAGTCATTGTTTTATGTAACTGGTGCTAGAGATCTATATTGTTTTCCAAGCATCAATTTGCCAGAGCTGCAGCTGTGCAATTGACGATGTGCCATGTTTATGTAATTCTCTTTAACAGTTCTAGATGTGTATGTCACAGAAGTATTCCCATTGTTTCATAAAATTCATATAAAGCTATCCATTTTGGCTTGGCAGTTCTTTCATGCTTGTCAGATGGATAAACTGTAGCATACTCTGCATTCTCAGGATATTGCGTATACATTTTGGTCACTATTTCATGTCTTCTTGCCTATAAGATCTGATTTCTAAGTCCAAACTTTGGAATACATGACCTGTCCTTGCATTTTGTTTTTGTGTTTTATTGTATTTGAGATATGTCCATCTTTGATTTGATACTGAAAATACCCTACATGCATTAAACAAAAGAGACATGAAATACATGTAGTTGCTTCAAACACAGCACACATACATGAGGAAGACAGCAATAACAATGTCAATACAAAAATATTGATGGAGTGCATAAATAATTGCAGTGCTTGCAATTGTGAAATATGCTTTAGCAATGACAATCTTCAAAAGAACAGTGCAAGGGGATTGGCAAATCAGCAACATCACTGAATTAATCAAATGGTGCTTTGCTTTAACCTTAGCACTTTCACATGATCAAAGCCTTTGGAGGTTTGTACATGGTGTTCTGCCATGAAATGCCTGGACTGGGATGTTATGGAAATGGGAACAATAATATATTATTATGAAAAATAAAAAAAAAACAGTATTTTGTCAATAAATACTTTAACAGATTTAGATATTGCATCTTTATTCTTGCTTTGTATCAGGGAAAAAATATAAAAAATACAGTTTCTTGTATCATAACTATTTTATTTACTCAATGAAACAACATTGGAAAACAAAATCATTAACCGTGGATGAAGAACAGCTGTCAGGCATGTATGGAGTTGCAACATCAGTTTGTTTGAATCCACCATATTCATTAGTGCATGCTGCTTAAATATCAAAAGGAGGGCAAGGTTTTTGGAGAAAACACTTATTTCACAAATCTCCTCAAGCTGTATAACATAGGTGTGTGATATCATATAACAGACACCATGATTTATTGGCTGGAAATGTTGAAGACAGTTTCATTGACCTATATGAGCAAATATGAGCTTGTGAATGTGTGAGTACATTGTTGTTTTTTTTTCTCCCTTTCAAACTTATAGACAGTAGGATAGAAGTTTATAGAGAAGTTGGGACTGAAAATTTCTGGACAATACAATAATACTGAACTTCAAAACATCATACATTTCTCTGTGGCAGTAGATTTGATTATATTTCATTTGTTTGTTGAAGATAACATTTTCAGAACTATATAAAGTGCATGATCCATACTGTCTTTTTGCACTTAGAAACAAGAGAAGGGAAGGAATATCATGATGTCTTTAGCTTCAGAATTAGTATGTGCAATATTAGCAGAAAAGATTCAGTAATCTTTCATTAGATGTGAACAAATGCCAGAGACAAGAAAAATATAAAAATAAGTAAATTAGATAAGAGGACCAATGAAAGCAATCAATGTTGGCCTGACTAACTGAAACCCTTTGACTTGACCATTTTTATCTATTTGCCATTCTCAGGGATTTGGCAAGGGACTGGTTTATCCCTTCTTTGATATTGTCCTTCCAATTTTTTTTTTTCCCTCACCTCCTCCCACCTGATGAAGTACCTTGCATGATGGTTTTTGCAAGACCCGATGATTTCATGATATGACTGTACCATTAAATTTTCTGACTTTGACAACGAAGAGAAGGTTGTCATCTGATCATCTAATGGCTGTGCTGCGTGGATTTCGTCATTTGTGATCCACCCTTGGTAGGATATCGGCCTTTCAAATCAAATAGACAAAATAGGGTTCATCAGAAATTTTGTTAAGCATGAAATCTATGGATCATCATCTCCGACTATCTGCATTCGTTTCTCTCTTTGTAATGTAAGTACTCATATACATTACTGGTACTTTTTTGTCACTGTAGTATGTAAAGTGTCTTGGGGATTTGCAGTGTGTGTGTGTGGTTCTATTTACTTTGGTGAAGATTTATGGCATGTATTAGTATTCTGTGATGTTGATATATAATATATGTATACATATTATATACAATCTATTTTGTACCAGCATTCTAAATTTTTAGCTTGAGATTTCGTGAATAGCTGCAATGAGTCTGTGATTAAAATGCAAACTACATGAAATCTGTCATATTAACCTTCCCTTGATTTCACGTAATCTCTCAAAGCATTTTGTACAGACTGAAATCATATTGCACGATCTAGCATCTAGTTATCTTTTCTGTTCATTCTAGCCTTCTCATAGCAAGAGGATAAGCAAACAGAATGTGAGAGGCAGTGAATGAGAAAAAGAGAGGAGGAGAAGAAATGAGAGAGAGCCTTTAATGACAAGAATTATTCAATATGGCTTTGAAAGAAAGTGACATAGAAACAAGGAAGGGGAGAGAAATGGAGAGAGAAAAAGAGAGAGCGAGAGAGAGAGCAAGAGTGGAAGAGCAGCAGTAAGGATAGTAAACAGCTGAGAAAATTGAAAGTGAAGGAACTAAACATTTTCTTTTCTTTTCTTTTCTTTTTTTTTTAATTTTCGCTTACTCTGTAGGAGCATTAGTTATTTCATAAGCAATAGCAAAGAATACCTGCAGAGGATATACACGTTCTTTTATATTCCCCTGTCTGTGCTTTTCCTGCAAATAAAAATCTGTAACAAATAAAGCATACATTGAAACAAATGTTTGTGCCTACATTGTTATTCATCTGGAATATTTCATCAATGATGAAAAAATTCACAAGATAAAGTTATAGTTTGTCAAGACTTATAATAATGTGCATATCATCAGGTATACAAGCCTAACACATCGTCTTTTGGACCAAGTTGGAATTTGATAAGACCACTGTTTAATCAGTGTCAAATGGAGCTCCTCATTAAAATGACAGAATTATATCGATATTTGAATCTGGTTTCAAATATTGTAGAGCGGTAGTTTTTAAATTTCTCTACTAAAGTATTCAAAATGATTATGACTGATTCTTTTGCGGTAATATCAGAGGGATTACAAAAATTGCATCGTAAACCTCAATGAAGACACTTTTCAACCAGCGTTAGTTCAACATAGACAAGAGTTTTGAATGTTTGGTGTATTCCATGCTGATTTCCGAGCAAACAAAACAAACAAGTAAACAACAAAACAAGCAACAACAGACAAAAAGACAGACAGACAAATAAAAAAACAACAAAACAGGATTCAATCAGAAGAACTCGAAACGCGTTAGTTATACAAAATCTTAAAAACATTTTGTTCCTCCTCAGTAGAGATATTTTAGGATTAGTTCGACCATAAATTTTGATTCCGGGAAAATGAGAGAACAGTAACTGTAGCCGTTCAATCCAATAAAAGTAGGATTATATCGGCTTTAAAGGGACGAGCCGCAATAACATAAGCATTTGATCAGTTGAAATTGATCCCTAATAGACGAGCCGCAATAACCTAACGTACCAAGACAAAGACAAGGTCGCAATCTTGAAGGTGGTAAAAGATGGACTTTGTATCTGTTCGTTTATGCCAGATACACCCGATCAAAGATGCTCACATTTGACAAATTATCCCTACAAGTTTTAGGAGTATCTCCTTCTTTACATTAGATCAGTGAATATCGATTATTAATGGGACAAGCAGCTATAATGTCAGGCCCCATGAGACAGACAAGATGACAATTTTGAAGGTAGTAAAAGATGAACTTTATATCTATTTATTTATCCGCGATACATGCGATCAAAGATGCTCAGATATGACAAATTATCGCTAAAAAATTTAAGAGTATCTCCTTTCTAACGCTGACACATTCGATCAGTGGATATCGATCGACAAGCCGCGATAACCTAAGGTACCAAGAGAAAACAATATACAATCTTGAAGGTAGTAAACAATGGCTTTTTGTAACTCTTTATTTGTCCGAGATGCATGCGATGAAATATGCTCACATTTTACAACGTTCCGCTATACGTTAACAGTACCGGTATCTCCTTTCTAAACTGATACGTTTTCTCAATGGATATTGATCCCTAATGGGACATGTAGCCATAATCTCAGGCGCCTTAAGATAAACAAGATCACAATCTTAAAGGTGGTAAAAGATTAATTTTTATATCTCTTCATTTGTTCAAGATACATGCAATGAAATATGCTCATATGTGACAGTTTACCGCTATACATTTTAACGCTATCTCCTTTCCAACAGTGATACATTTGAACAGTATATATTGATCCCTAATGGGACGAGCTGCGATGATCTCGAAACCGTGAGACAAGACAAGGTAACAATCTTAAAGGTGGTGAAAGATGAACTTTATATCTCTTCATTTATCCGAGATACATGCGGTCACAGATGCTCATATTGGACAGCCTACTGCTGTACGTTTTAAGACTATCGCCTTTCTAACGCTGATATAATTGATCAGTGAATATTGATCCCTAAAGGGACAAGCCGCGAAAACCTAACGTACCAAGAGACAGACCAGATCACAGTCTTGAATGTGGTAAAAGATGGCCTTTATATTTTATTATTTGTCCAAAATACACGCCGCGAAATATGCTCACATTTGACAACTTACCACTAGACGTTTTAAGAGTATCTCCTTTTTAGCACTGATACATTCGATCAATAGATATCGATCCTCAGACACTCTGAGACAGACAATACCACAATCGTAAAGGTGGTAAAAGATGAACTTTATATCTCTTAATTTGTCCGAGATACATGCGATGAAATATGCTCACATTTGACAACTTACCGCTATTAGTTTTAAGAGTATCTCCTTTTAACACGGATGCATGGTCAGTAGATATCGATGATTAGTGGGACGAGCCGTGGTAACCTAACGTACCAAGAGACAGACAAGATCACAATCTTGAAGGTAGTAAAAAATGGACTTCATATCTCTTCACATGCGATGAAATATGCTCACATTTGACAACTTACCGATATACGTTTTAAGACATTTGATCGATGTACGGTGGATATTGATCCCTAAAGGGACAAGTCCCAATAATCTCAGGCACAATGAGACAAACAAGATCACAATGTTAGAGGTAATAAAAGATAGACCTTATATCTGTTTATTTATGCCAGATATATGAGATCAAAATATACTCACATTTGACAACTTACTGCCATACGTTTTAAGAGTGTCTCCTTCTCAACATTGATACATTCCATCAGTCAGTATCGATTCTAAATGGGACGAGACGCAATAACCTAGGATACCAAGAGACAGACAATACCGCAATCTCAAAGATGGCAAAAGATGGCCTTTATTTGTCTTCATTTGTCCAAGGTGCATGCGATGAAATATGCTCACATCTGACAACTTAACATAATCTCCTTTCTAACACTGATACATTTGATCAATGAATATTGATCCCTACTATTAAGAGCCGCGATAACCTAAGATACCAACAGACAGACAAGGTCGCAATCTTGAAGGTGGTGAAAATGGATTTTATATCTGTTCATTTGTGTCAGAAATATTTGATCAAATACGTTTACATCTGACAGCTTAACGCTATAAGTTATAAGACATTTGATCAGTGGATATTTATTCCTGATGCAGGCACCATGAGACAGACAAGATCACCTTGTTAGGGTAGTAAAAGATGGACTTTTTATCTATTCATTCGTACCAGATATATGTGATAAAAATATATTCACATTTGACAACTTACCGCTGTACGTTCTAAGGGTGTGTCGTTCTTAAGACTGATACATTCCATTAGTAGATATCGATCTTTAATGGGACGAGCTGGGATAACCTAAAATACCAAGAGACAGACAAGATCACAATTTTGAAGTTGTTTAAAGATACCCGTTATATCTTTTAATTTGTCCCAAGTACATGTGATGACATATGTTCACATTTGACAACTTACTACTATACCATTTTAACACTATCTCCTTTCTAAAACTAATACATTTGATCAGTGAATATTGATTCCTACTTGGACGAGCGGCGATAACCTAAGGTACCAAGAGAAGACAAGATCACAATCCTGAAGGTGGTAAAAGAGGACTTTATATCTGTTCGTTTCTGTCAAATATATGTGATCAAATACGTTCACATTTGACAACTTACCGCTATACGTTATCAGGCTATCTCTTTTCTAACACTGATACATTTGATCAGTGAATATTGATTTCTAGTGGGACGAACCCCAAGAGCCTATCGTATCATGACAAAGACAAAGCAATCGTGAAGGGAGTAAAAGATGGACCTTATAGCTCTTGCTTCATTTGTATCAGATATAAGCGATCAAATTTAATACGCTTACATTTGACAACTTATCGCTATGTTTCAAGAGTATCTCCTTCTTAACACCGACACATTCGATCAGTAGATATCGATCCTTAATGAGACGAGACGCGATACCAAGGGACAGACAAGATCGCATTCTTAAAGGTGGTAAAAAATGGACTCTATATCTCTTTGGTCAGGGATACATGCAATGAAATATGCTCACATTATATAACTTACCACTATACATTTTAACACTACATGTATCTCCTTTCTAACACTGACGTATTTGATCGGTGAATATTGATCGCTAATGGGACGAGCCGCGATAATCTAACTTCAATTATGTCAGATATATGCGATTAAATTTAATACGCTCATTTAATTTGACAACTTACCGCTATACATACATTTGGTCAGTGGATATTGAACCCTGATGGGGCAAACTGCAATAATCTCAGGCACCACGAGACAGACAAGATCACAATGTTAGAGGTAGTAAAAGATGGACTTTATATCTGGTCGTTTGTGCCAGATATATGTGATCAAATATACTCACATTTGATAACTTATCGCCATACGTCTTAAGAGCGTCTCCTTCTTAACACTGACACATTCCATCAGTAGATATCGATCTTTAATGGGACGAGCGGCGATAACCTAAGATACAAAGAGACAGGTCAGATCGCATTCTTGAGGGTGGTAAAAGATGGCCTTTATATCTTTTTATTTGTCCGAGATACATGCGATCAAAGATGCTCACGTTTAGCTGTGGGTTTTAACCCTTTCCCCATGTCGTGATTTAAAGTCGCATTCCCCTGTCCTGGGTGCTTGCACACCCATACGTATAAGGTA
>JBCEWB010733320.1:0-34535 GCA_039654565.1 Peronia peronii | reverse complement strand
CCCCCCCCCCTCCCCCCCCCCCCCCCCCCCCCCCCCCCCCTCCCCCCCCCCCCCCCCCCCCCCCCCCCCCCCCCTCAACAAAAAATTGAAAGGTTGGAGAACAGCATATTATCATGGTTATGGCCTATTTTCACCCTTCAGCCACCTGCAGGCAGGTGCCTATCACTATCAGCAACTTTTTCTTTCTCTCTCAGCTCAAATATTTGAAAACACATGTAATATACAGGTGAGAAGTTTTATTCAAATAACATGATTACAGGTTTGCAAGTTTCTATCATTGCATATATAAATGACATCACTATTCTGTCTCAGCACTGCAAACTGATATGGATAAAGTGAAATAAACAAACAAACAACAAACAAAAATGGGCAAGATCTGGATGTGGAAATCAAACTTAGCATAAATGCCATATCTAGCAATAAGACACTTGACAAGAATATATCACAGCCAACACAATTTTTTACACACATAGCAGACCAACTGAAGTTTCAGGAATTATAGTAGTTAACTAGTTATTTATTGATATTTTTGTAGGAGTGTATCTTAATGATGGACACATTGTCACCATAAGGAGTCACAACTAGAACAACCACATTAATAGAGGAAGGTGTCAAATGCATGACATTGACCCAAAGTCCATGAATTCATCATTATACCAGCAAAATTCAAGGTTTGAGTATAACATCCCTTAGACAGATGGTCATTTCCTCCATGGGATATTCCCTTTTATGTTATTTATATAATCACCTGTCTCCATGGGAACATTTCTTGTCATGTCGTTTACATGGCCTGGTCACTCTCCTTATATGGCTTGACTCCCTGTCATAATCGTTATTGTTGGATCATCTGTTCTCAGCTTTTGTAACAAGTTTGCATATTCACTTACATGATTGAAACAATACAATATTTGAACAGCAACAATAACATTATTCTTAATATTTGAAAATAAAGAATGGAGAAAGCACGGGCGTTAAATATAATATACTGGCCAACTCAGGCTACTTGCCCCTCCACCTCCAACCAAAGGCACCTCACAAAGGCAAACTGCACTGACTATGAAAAGGAGAAAAGAAAGAAAAAGACAATACAGAAATATACATACGTACACAAAAATACCTGTCCTTGGAGATAATGAAAGTATTGAAAGGCAGCAAAAGAACTTACAATATTATTTTAATTCAGACCAATGCATAATTCATGTGTTCATTCTTGAGTCATAACATTAAAGCTATGTAAATATAATAATAACACATACTTTGGCAAGACATTTCACAGATTTTCATACAACATTCCTCTTGGGTTGTGTAGCTGAAAGCAGGGAATGAAATACGTGTACATGTAAGAAATATATTGATAAAAATCATTATGAACACTACATCTGCAATGTTTGAATTCAAAGGATTTAACTACAAACATCAAAGCATAACCCATGTTGTTTCAGTGAGAATTTAGAGAATTTTACTTTTCTTCTTTTATTGAAATGAATGTCCTGCAATTGCCCATAAACTACAGGTACATTAGAATGATTTTTCAGTAACAATAAGGACTACATGTATCTTTCATTTTGAAAACTTTTACTTGCACACTGTTTTGGGTTAGTCATTAGTATCATGCATCTCATTGTAAGCCATATATGTGACTCATCACAACAGTTCGGTCCCCAAGATACAGCGGGCAGTTTCGAGCAAATGGGGCAGAAAGGTCAATGGGGGGTCAAACGGTCCAATTTTGGATTTTTGCACCAACCTATTCTTTAAGCCTCACTGCATTATGTCATAGATCGTAGAGTGCCTAGATGATCCACTCCCCGAAAATAGCGTCCTTGCTCACCCGCAGCACCCCTACGCGAATGCTCGGACTGTTCGGTACTGCTGTGTCAACATTAGCAACTTCTGTTACAAAGAAGCGTTTAAAAAAAGTCAACACTGTGGAATTTCAGATGCACTAATTCAAGTCAGCATCATCCGAATCTTTTATTCTTTAGATTTCCTCAATATCATGACCAGTAATTAGAATTCATTGCGTTAATCTAAAGATAATTACTTTGCTAAACCTAGTCTAGTCTAGATCTCTACTCGCGAATAGCATTATTGACCCACTGGGGTCTCATTCATGCCTTTAGCAGCCTTGACACAATGTGTCAGCCTGTAACTGAGATTTCGACTAGATGATTGTTCGGTTGTTGTTTTTTTAACACTATCCCCTTACTAGATATTACTGTTAGCTCTAGAAATTGGGGCAGGATTGAGGGTAGGACGAAGAAAGAAAACACAACTTTACAACTGTCCCTTAAAGAATCCATTGTCTAAGGCATCATTTTTGTGTATTTTCACATTTCTGATTCTACCTGTAAAGTGTGAGCAAACACGAAGTTGGAGAGTTAAGAAATAGGCCTGATATCATTTTTGTTAAACCTAGCAAGTTTTTTAATATATCGTAGATCCACATAATATTTCCAATCACAGTTTACCAGCCAGTTCCAGACGCCAGAGATTCATAGACTTGGTTCATTGTACTACAAAAGCAGTTTTCGAAGAGTGAACGTGTGCCTTTTTTAAACTCGTAATAAATATGAATCTGTATTATATTTACAGTTCCAATTTGTTTTCTGAGGAAAAATTATTTTCATTTTACCGCAAGGAACAACTCTTCCTCTTTTAGGTGTCAGAGATGGTTGATTAATTCACGGCGGAAAGATCTCATTGATTCCAAGAAAACACAAATGCAGCTCTGTTGTTTTATGTTCTATGCATTTTGAAGGCAACCAGTTTTGCAATTCAGAAACTCAAATATACTTAAACCATCCCTGCTCTCAGATTCGTAACCTTACACTGCTATAAGTCACCAATTTGTTATCAGTGTTCTAAATCTGTGAAATCAGTGCGTTAATTATTGGTATTATCGCACACACAAACAGCTTCTATGTTGATGTATGTGAGGTAGAGAAAGAGAGATAGAGAGAGAATGTAGAAGAAAAAAAAAGATAGTTCGGTGATCACCAACATAGACCCAAGCCCAGGCTATGCTGAGCCAACGGGATCACTGTCCGCACAAATAGGTCTCACACTGGCTGTGATGCGTGGACGCTTTAATAACAAAGGCGAAGAAGGGAGTGGATCTATGATTATGTAAACATATCAATCTATGACCATGTAAACATATCAAAACATTGAATTAAACTAAAAAACTAAGTAAAAGTCACTTTTAAAAAAGTAGGGTCTGTTGGTAAGGAGATATGCATCCAATAGCTTTAGATGCTCATAATCCGTCAAATAACGTCATTGAGCAATGAAACTGGTGTCAAACAATAGCTGAGAGATCACTCTTCCACACTGTATCAATAACTCAATTTACCCAAAATGTACCTTGTGGACTGAACCATCATGATTTGTTGTCATGTCATTTACATGGCCTGGTCACAAATGGAGATGTATGAGTCAAAAGCTTTGGCGTGTGCAATGGGGACATATTTTTTTTCTTGGCACAATACTGTTGCCATGAGAAAAAACAATTCAATTTTTTTTTAAAGAATTGTTGTTGAGGCTGTCATCAGCAGGCACACAGGAAGGTTCTGTAGATTAACAATTCACCATGCAAATCATGCCATTTTTATGTCTAAATACAAATGATGGTTGTAATCTGAAAATGCAAGACAATTAAAGTAAAATTTTATGACACCCAAAATGTTCTAAATGCTAGACCACATACATGTATATGATATGCACAATATATGTACTGACCCTACCCTAGGATCACAATTTAGAACTCTACCCTATGAATATCTGTGTCTAATTAATATAAACACTACAACTATTCCACTCTCATACAAAGCTAAAAACAACAAAAAAGTTTAAAAGCAAACATACAACTATACAAAAGAAAAGAAAAATAAAGAGGAATTGACAGTTGCCATATACATGTAGACCTACAAATAATTTATTAATTACCAGCACAATTCATTTTTTACAGTGCAAGAATATGACATCAATGCATCTATCTGCAACAAAAAAAAATAAATTAAAAAAATTAAAGATAATTTGTTTGCAATCCAAACATATGCATATGTGTTCCGTATTATTAATGATACAACAGTTATGTTTTCAAACTATCAATAACAAATAATGGTTCAAAAGTTTACTTATAATAACTAACAGTAATGATTATAATCAGCTAAAATCCTTGAACATGTATTATATAAGTTATATTTTTTTCTGAAATTTCAAAAACTAATAAATTCCTGGCATGGCTATGCACTCTAGACTGATTTATAATGTGTTTTTTTTTTTCATTTTATTTTTATGATATGAATTTTTTAAAAAAAATATACATATATGTTTTGTATTGATTATGTAAATATGTCATATGAGTAGGCCTATACAAAACACTGATTGCAGTATGAGTCAATTTACCAGTTTATTTTTTTCTATTACATTCATTTCCAAAAAATAACAGGTAAGTTACAGAATTCAAACTCACATTCTTTAAGCCTGTTATTTTTCTCCACTAAAAACAAAACAAAACAAAAAAAACACGCCCCCCAAAAAGCAACATTTGTGCCTGGGAAAATTTATGGGATGGCTTTCCTATAATAATATATAACTGCACTGGATATATTCAAAAGATAGTAATGTGACATTTCAATGTGACAAAATGTGTAATATTATAAGGCACTGTCAGCAATGATTTATGACATAATGTCTGATTTTGTAGTAATTTTTCAACATCATTGGCTGAAAGGGATGAGAATAGAAAAGCACTAACAACTGGAAATTCCTGAAGAAAAAAAAAGCCGTTCACTAATCTCTGATCTTTCAATAATTTTAGTTTATAAATTGAGTCCAAACATGTGGAGGATTTGTGTTGTGTATTTCCTGGCTATTTTCTTATTTTTTTATTCATAGTCACCAATTTTTTCTTTCTTTTTTTTTTTTTTTTTTAAGTACAATACAGTTCAAACATATTTAGAGATCCTTTTCAGACATATCCTTGGCAAAATACCCATCTCTTTTATCATTGCACACTTAGAACTCTCAAAAAAAAAAAAAAAACAAATGAATTTTCAGTGACTTTAGAACATAGAGATCTGTCACTCATGAGCACTATATGATGAACAGAAATAAAATAAATTCCTTCTGGCTGAAGAACTCAGTTTGCTTACAAATAATAAGTAATAATCAGCAGTTCAGACTAAACAGACAAGATAGAAGATGGAAAAGAGTAAAATAATTAAATGCGTTTACCTCCATTGCATGTATAGAGTTGAGCCAACAAAGTTAACTAAGACCATCAGTTTCCTTGAACACACGTTTGTGTCCCACTTTCTGCAGGCCAATTTTTTTTTTTCTGCTCTTTGTTTTTCACTTGGATGTTTTTAAAAAATAGTAAATTAAGTAGAAGAGTAACAATGAAGAAACATCATATATGGTTGTAGAGAAACAAAATAATACCTTTAACTTTAAAGATATAATATTTTCAATGTAATAATATCCTATTTTATATATAATGTCTACCAACTTCGCACTTATGGTATGGTCACATTGCCAAAGGAAAAATCAGTCTCAAATAAGATAGATACACAGAGGAAATGATACAAGAAAATAAAACACAAAAGTTTTCAAATATTTACTATAATGTACAGTAAGATTGCACAGACTGGTAGTTATAATGTCACTCCAATGCAATTGTTCCGTAAATTTACAAATATCATAGTGGCATTTCCCCTAGAAATGAACATCCATCTATATACATGTATGTGAAATGAAGAACTTCTTGTAAACACATGAGAGAAAGCAAGGCAAACAAAAAAAACTAACATTATTACAAACAACAAAAAAAGGCTGCAAACAATGTCTGAGTGGCACACTTGTCTCTATGTTCTGCAACCAGGTGAGATGTCTGAGTGACAATTCAGATTTTACTGATCACAGAGTCACAAGCAATCTTAACTTTGAATATGTCAGCACAAAGAGACTCTTGCAGTACTTACAGATAAATAATTGATTTACTAAAGTAAAGATAAATAACTGATTTACTAAAATAAAGTGCATTCATTTCACTTGCCACTAAATACCAATTACTCTTCACATCAAAAACTGGTATCGGACTCATTTTGTCCAGATACGCAAGATACATGTATGTAGACAACCTGTGGACAACCTTTAAACTGAGGGTTTACACATATAACAATTATAACTACCTACATCAGGGGTGTCCAAACTACGGCCCGCATTCCAGTTTTTACTGGCCCGCAGCAAATTCTGAAAATACAGTGGAACACGACTAAACCAAAATTTTAGGGATGGGGCATATTATTTCGGTTTAAACATATTTCGGTTTATCCAAACTGGTATGGTAGAAGTTGTAAGAAGAGGCTAACAAACTCTTAAGGTCAAATTTCACTGATAAAATAATGAGTTTCTTCCTTTTATTTTTTTAGGCTTGAGATATACTCTTTCCTCTCCCATTATCTAAATCCAATGTCATTGTTTTGTTTGTGTTGTGTGAATTTTATTGAACATTTCTTTAACGAGCTGAATTATAAACTGCATAGATAGAATTTAAAATTCGAGTGAGTAAGAGGTATGCTTTCTTTTAGACATCTTGAATGATTAAATTTAGTTATCAGTTAAGACAGCCTTCGCAGTAATGCCTCGCATGTGGGCAATGTAACTAACCACGTGAGTCATCTGAAACTACATGAGCCGTAAAATCACACCGCATCAGACAGTGTGCATCACAATGCTTCGATGAGGTGTTGCCTGCCCCCCTCGTCAGCACACTGCCTAATTTAGATTCCACCAACAATGTGCACCTGCTTCACTGGCACAATACTCCTCGTCCCCTATCCCTCTACGTCTTTGACACCTACTGGTGGCCTCAGGCCTGACGATGAGAGAACGGTGTGTCGGTGCTAAGCATGCTTGATGTCAGGAATAGGTCGCTCGCTTTCACTACAATCAGGGTCATTGTCCCCTCGAACCGTGAGTCACAGAAATGGCAGCACTGAAGAAACTCAAAATAGCATGTGAGTGTAGAAGATTTCAAACACAGAGGGAAAATGAAAATTTCTTCAAAGAAATCAACGGAAAGTGATTCTGATTTGCAATGAAGCTGTTGCTGTGATGAAAGAATACAATGTCCATAGGCACTATGAAGCCAAACATCAGAGCTACACATCATACACCGGTGCCGAACGAATACAGAAAGTCAAGCTAATGGCAGCTAGCTCGCAAGGTCAACAACATTTTTTTTATGCTAACAAAATACAGGAAAATGCCACAACAGCAAGCTATGAAGTCACTAAAGTTATTGCCCAGCATCGTAAACCATTCTCAGAAGGTGATTTTATAAAGCAGTGCTTTATCAGTCACAGAATTAATATGCCCAGAAAAAGTGCAGGATTTCAACAACGTCAGCTTCTCTAGAAACAGTGATGCGGAGAATCAAGGACTTGTCAGCTAACTTGAAACTTCAGCTGAGAGACAAAGCTTGTGCTTTTGATTTTTACTCGATAGTATGCGATGAGAGCACAGATGCCACATCACGCAGCTGTTAATTTTTTTTGCGGGGAGTAGATGATAATTTTAGCTGTACGGAGGAGCTGCTTGATATGATGAGCCTAAAAGGCACAACGATGGGTAAAGATATTTTTGAAGCTGTGTCAGAGGCAGTTGAAAAGATGGGGTTTAAATGGGACAAGCTCTATGGAGTAACAGCAGATGGAGCTCCGGCCATGACAGGCGAGCGCAAAGGAATGGCTTCAATGGTGTACGCCAAGGTAAAAGAGAACGGTGGTGAGGCTGTTAGAATGCACTATATAATCCACCAAGAAGCATTGTGTGCCAAGGCTGTCCAGCTGGGCGATGTGATGAACACTGTTGTAAAAACTGTTAACATAATTCGAGCTAAAGAACTGTACCACAGAGAATTTCAAGCTTTCCATAGATCTGATGTGGATGCTGAATACAGGGATGTGCTCTACCACTCCGATTGCGTTGGCTCAGCCGCAGCGGTTTTATACACTAAGAATAAGATCAGAAATCGACCAGTTTTTAAAAGAGAAGGGCTGACCTCTTCATGAACTGAGTGACGCTCTTGGCTGGCAGACCTGGCATTTTTAGTTGATCTTACTCATCATCTGAATACACAGAACAAAAACCTGCAAGGCCAAGAACAGCAGGTGCCACACCTATATGTGCACATGAAAGCTTTCTGTGTGAAGCTCCACCTGTTTGAGAAGCTTTAATGCTGCCCACTTCCACGTGCTGTCTGAAATCAAGTCTGCTTTTCCAAAGGCCAACCTTTCTACTAAAAAGGAGAAATATGTGTTTATGATTGCATCTCTTGTGATAGAATTCAACCAGCATTTCCAAGATTTTTCTGTCTCTGAAAAACAAATCAAGCTGTTCTCGACCCCCTTCCAGGTGGATGCAGAAGTGGAAGAGAGGCTGCAGTTAGAACTGATTGAAATGCAATGTGATGATTCTCTGAAGAGTCAACATCAGCCTCTCTCTCTCCCTGACTTCTATCAGTGACGATAACGCCAAGGTTTCTCTGATGAGATGCCATGCAAAAAGAATGATGAGCCTCTTTGGCTCAACATTCATTATATGTGTGAACAAACATTTTCTCTGTTAAATCAGAACAAAAGCACACTGAGAACCAGAATGACTTATAGCCATCTCTGTGAAGTCCTTCATGTCTCAACCACCAAACTTTCTCCTGACATGTCAGCCATCCTTCAGTCTTCTTCACATTATAGTCAGTCAGAAATACACACAGTATTCATGTGTCAATATGTCACCTCTAGAGTGTGGCCCAGCCCTTTGTTTATTTGTTTGTATTTGGCCCTCACTAAAAAAAATTTGGACACCCCTGACTACATTTAATAAAAATTATTAAAACCAAGTTACAGTGGCAGTAAAATGAAGGTATTATTATATGTATTGACCTGATTGCTTGCATGGTCTTTATTCCTGGGATGTTCAATTGTAAAAATTCTTATTTTGTTCAAAATTTGCAATTTTGTTTGTCATAAATTTAATTTAAATAATCTTTGGATCATACATTAGACTGAAAAGAATTTATCATAAAATATAAATTATATATTCATAATCAGTTGTCAGAATTCATTAAGTTGGATTTAAGTAGAACACAAAATCCCGCTTTCATTTTAAGTTTCAAAGAAAAAAAAAACATTCAAAGATTTAAACACGAAATGACTGTACCATGATGAAAACAGAAACCAAAAGTGCAACTGCAGGAAGAAGTTCATGCATAGATGATGATGTGACGATGATGATTGGGATGAAAAAGAAAATCTACCAACAGGGACTGATCAGGCGATGAGGCTGAAAAAACAAACAATGTCAGTGTTGTCAAAAACAATGAAATTTCTTAACCGTAATATTAACTACATTAAGTCAACTAGTTCTAAAAATTATGATCATTATCAAATCTGTCTTAGCTGTGTCATAATTTCATTAAAGCAGTAATGATTACAAAAAGAAATTAAATCCTGTTCCATAAGATAGTTACATGCACCTTATTTCGTGCAGATAGAAACAGAAGAACCAAGCAAGGCACCAGTGTTAAAATGTTGTTGCTGGCCTATAGATAGTCTATAATCATTTTAGATAGAGTGGTAAAGAGATCTGTGCAACTTGACCTTCTATCATTTAAACACAAGACACTAAAAATGCAACATCTTTAGCAGATCACCATCATCTTTAAACTTTAATTGACAACATCTCAACTTCTACTTAAGGTAGGACAATGAGTTTTTCACCAAGAGAAAGGGAATTTTAATATTAATAACTCAATATGCTGGTCAAAATTTGATCAGTGCCTGATTTGTTGAAGCGTTTCATATTATATAGATCTAAACAATTTAAAAAATACAAGTAAAAACTGATATTATATATGTCTAGCAGCAGCACCTCAGATTGTCATCATTAATCTAAGAATCAAACAGATTGAAAAACTAACCTGTAGAAATCAGCATGTATAAGACTTCATTGATCTTAAGCAAAGATGCAAATGCTAAGCAAATTTTTAAACCACTGAAAATCATTTACATAAATTTCCTTTCAATTTCAAATCCAGTGTTGTTACTACAATTTCAACATTCACAATTAAAGCTCAACATTTTTTTCAGTGGCGTTTTATGAGATTCAGAGGTCAACTTACTTTTTTTCTTTTCTTCTAACTGTTGCACTGATTAGAACATGTCAGTATTTATTGTCAGTTATAGATGGAAGTCTGCAGTCAGTGAATAACTTACAAAGTGTGAATCAAAGTCTTACAGGAACCCTACTATTTTTTAATGAAACTGAAAGCACCTGTATGAACAACATTATAGTTAGCAAAATGTATATATATATACATATAAAAATATATATATATATAAACAAGTATTTCTATTTTTGTAAAGTTTCTTATTTTTTCATGAATATATCAAACACACACTTTTGGTTTGCTGAATATAATTCAAAACTGGCAATATTCAAATATAATGAAATCATGTATTAAAAGTCAGAGCTGGAAATTAAATTTATTAAAATGTCATTGCCAAATGACTGATACTGATAGTGAAGCAAAGAGAAAAAGCAAATCAAGAGCCACTGGTTTGCATTCTTTTTAGCTGACTCTGTTTAAAGCATACTACGATAATATAAATACTTCACTATTGTTTCCCAGTCAAGATCCAATTTCCAAAGAGTCTTCACTCCAGGGTGGCAAAAAAAGTTAAGTTTATAAATTCATTCATAAGAGCAGGCAATGCTAAGATTCAGGATTGAAAATATGCAGGAAAATGTAACTCACAATATCATATATGCTTGTCGTATAGACTGGCATGGTCAATTGGAATGAAGATGCAGTAGTTAGTAAGTAAGCGTAAAAGCTTCAGTTGTCCAATTTTTATATTACAAGGCAAAATGGATGTGTATCTTTTTTTTTTTTTTCTCAATGCATAGGCCTAGATGACAGATTCATGCGAGTTTATTGAAACACATTGGTAAGCAAAGCGTTAGTCAACTATCAAAGCATAGTGGGAAATATTTGATTGTCATCAGATTTTAAGAGCCAAACCATAGACTACTTTCACATCTAGAAAGTATTATTTGTTAGAAGTGGTATACCAAACAGATGAAGTAGTGCTTACTGGACCCTCCTTCTGATGCAAAATTTCAAGATGTCGAGAAGAATATACTCGCACTTCAGCAAAATAAGGCCCTCTGAGTAGTACAGCAACTTTTCCTGTTGGTGTGACAGCCACATTGACTGGTTTGACCTTCTCACCAAGTTCATGTGTATTCCTCACCACGGTGCTCACCCAGCGACCTTTTGGGGTAAACACTTCAACTCGGTAGTTATCACTATCTGCAACAATGATATTGTCCTCTGCATCGACACATACACCCATTGGCGACCTCAGGTTGCCATGATTGCTTCCAACTGATCCAAATCTGTGTTTGAATTTGCCATCAGGGTTAAACAATTGAACTGAATTATTGACTTTGTCGGTGACAATGATATGATCTTTGGAGTCGACAGCAATAAAACCAGGGTGTTGAAAATATCCATCACCGTTGCCTTTTCTCCCAAACTTTAATCCTAGTTTCATCTGGCCGGTGAGGACATAAACACAGTGGTTCTGGGTGCCTGTTAGTACAGCCCCACCATTTTTCAGAACAGCAATTCCACATGGCATTTCATATGTAAAAAATTTGCCGTATTCACCTTTCAACTGTCCTGACATTGTAAAATGGCGGATAGCAGCAACGCTTTTGTGAACTGCGGCATAAATTTCATTATTTTTTGTCATGGTGATGTCTTTAACCTTGCAGCCACTCTTAAAAGCTGCTTTGAGTTCACCACCACTATCATAGACAAAAATTCTGTTCTGATCTCCATTGCTGTCAGAGATGATATAATTTCCTTCTTTGCTGACAGCTAAACCCACTGGCTTGAGGAAATCTCGCACACTAGCCCCTTGTTTGCCAAACTTCAACAGAAGATTTTCTGTGCATGCGACATTGTTGTAATCTGCATGTGGTGGCACTGTGGGATAGAGAACTGGTGACGAATTTGCCTGTCGGCGACCTTGGGCATCCTCATGTGGGATGTGAGTACCAAAGTTTGGATCGTTACCATTATTTCTAGTTTCTGTTGCACAATGCATGCTGCCCAGTGCATTTAAATTCCATCCAACTGGAGGATTAGGATTTTCACCGATGCCAGACAGTGAATTCAAATTTGGATACACTGGCAAATTGGTCATGCTTGAAGGATACGAGCTGTATGGTGGTGGTTGGACAGGTGCAAGTGCAGGCATTGTGGGTCCTGATATTTGACTAGTAGAAGATGTGGAAGAAGGCACAGTGTCTGAATGAGTTACGGAAACAACACAGAATTCTGCCATATCATCAGATATTGCAGTCGCACCATTCTCTTCACCAGATGGAGCTGATGGGGCCTGCCGAGGTACAACCATCCAATCAGGCTCGGTATCATTGAGGCACACTTTTTCACACGATGACGTTTCAGTGTTTGAAACCACTGCTGGATTTGTGTCTGCAACACTCGAGTAGGGCGGTGGTACTGGCTCCTCGGCCGCAACTTGGGGCTGTTGCTGCTGTCCCAGTGACTTTCTGGGCTTCGGTACTGGTCGTGACGGTGTGGCCATCTCCACTGTATCGGACAATGATAACATCAAATGATTGTCTGGAAACCCCTCTACACCAGTCTCGGGCATGGGAATGGTAGTCCTACAAACTGGGCATGGAAATGATCCAGTGGCCTCGTAACCTCGGCTAACAATGTAATCGCGTAGACAGTCCTGGCAGTAAGTATGAAGACACGGTAGAGCTTTTGGCTTTGAGAATCTGTTAAAACACACCGAGCAAGTCAGATGATTTTCCTTGATCTGAGTCCGCAAGGTGAGAGTCGTCATTCTTATCTCTTTCGTGACTTCAAGTAGTACTAATAACAAAACTCCAGTGTTATTTACGAACACTTCCGCTTTCAAAATCAAATGTTCTAATATGCCAGATAAATTAGAACTTGGGAAACGAAATAACTCAGTAACAGAAAGAACTACATTACGATGCAAATGATCTGCATAACGTCATCCTATGGTAATTCACTATTGGTGATGAATGGTGAGACATACCTGTTTAATTTGTCGTTACTTAAAAAAAACCTGTGTGTTATTACTATTTCCTTATCGTAAGCCAAACAGGCAAGTGTGTATCTGACACGCTATCTCGTGACAGAGGTGCGCTATTTATAGCTTTTCGCTCAGGTTGTCTTCGCCATTCCATTTTTAGGGGCTTTTTTTATTCAACAAGAAGTTTACAGTCACAGGAAGCAGTGTCTGTAAAATTCATTGCCAAATCATTTCACTGTTGCGCATTCTCCATATTTTTAAAAATAATTTATAGATTTGGGTATGCCTTTGTTTTTCAACATGAAGAGAGCAATAGGGAGGGAGTAGTTTTCACTCACTCGACGCTGTTGCCTATTTTTACTGATTTATTTTTAGAAATGACTCACACGTTGCTGCCTCAATAAATCATACATTTGTCACACTCCTCAGTTGTATGACGATAATGTTGCGATAAAATTCAGTCACGGCATTTTGAGTACTAACTTTAAATAAGAGAATTGCATGGACAAGCGATTAATAATAATAATAATAAGAGGAAGAATAGCAGTGATAATGTTAAATAATAAAATAATTATAAATGAAAGTTTACAAATTAAAAAGAAACTGACAGAAATACATTTTACCTGTATTTATACTCGTGTCATTTACCTCTCCCATTGAAGAACAGTGCTGTAGCTTTCTCTTCTTCCTCCATCTCCCGCCCCCCCCCTTACCCCACCCTCATTTTTTTCCCTATCGCTGTCCTTCAGCTCACCCTTCTAGCCTACACACTGTAGTTATGTATGAATCATTTTATTTACCTCTTCAAGGCGGGTCTTATGTGATCATCTCCAAGCGCGAAGAGTGATATTTGATATTAACACAACCTACCTGTAGTTTTGGCGATACATAAGCTATCTGTATAGGCCTATTTTTTTAAATTTTGTTTTCAGAAACATCTACATGTATTTTGACCTCTAGTAGTGTCATGTTTTATCCAAGTGATGAAGGAATTTGATTTTAAACAGCATCATGTAAACTTCATTTTTATGCTGGGAAAGTAACCTTGTCCATCCAGTCATACGTCCGTCCATCCATCCCTCCATTCATTTATCTATCCATCCACCCACTCATCCATCTATCCATCTACCCACCCATCCACCTACTCATCCATCCATCCATCCACTCTTCCATCCATCATCTACCCACCCATCCACCTACTCATCCATCCATCCACTCGTCTATCCATTCATTCATCCATCCATCCATCCATACTCTCATCCATCCATTCTCCCATCCTTCCATCAGTCCTATCCACCCATTCATCCATCCATCCATCCTCCAACCATCTGCCCATCCATCCATCCGTTCATCTATCCATCCACCATTTTTCCATTCATCCTGCCATCCTTCCATTTATCTGTCCATCCAGCCAGCCAGCCAGTAATTCAGCGGCACTACCTTCTCACTGCGGTCCCTACGGCGACCCGACGCATATCGATTACTGTAAAATGAACTAGACCAACCCCTGGCCCTACCCTGCTGGGACCCTCGGCTGTGCATACCGTCGAGGCAATCAATCGCAGTATTGATAAAGGCACTAATTCATTTTACAGTAATCGATATGTGCGGGGTCGCCGTAGGGACTGCAGTGAGAAGGTAGTGCCCATTCAGCTATCCATCCACCTGTTAATGGGAATAATGATGACTGATGCTTCATACTGTATAAACATTTTTGCATTTCAGGCACTGGCTCTGGTGTGGGCACGTGTATACTCAATTTGCTGGAAGAGGAGTACCCAGATGTCTACAGGTCAGGAAAAATATACATTTTGAATGAACGACTGTAATTACCAGTTAATGCTTTCTGTCAACTGGTATCACATTTTTCATCTTACTTCTCCCCCCTCCTCTCCTCCTCTCTTTTCTCTCTCACTTTCCATTTATCTGTGTGTCTGCCTCCCAGTCATCTGACTGTCTCTCCCTCTCTGTTACCATCTTTTTCTTTTCATCCTTCCATCATTTCTCATGTACTTTCCAATACTTTGAAAAATTTGATCCTGGAATTAACTAAATCTATTTTGTCTACAAAATACAGTATTTTGCCTCTTGCAGCGCACAGCAATGAATATATAGACCATTTATATAATGTTTTCTCTATCCCATGATTCACAGTTTGTTTTAACAAACCTCTTTCTTTGTTTAAATATAATGTATATGCAGACTTTCTTGAAGAACACAGATCACAGATTCACTTGTGCCAGAGACCTACTCAGTTACATCTATTCATCTTCATATTGCTCAATTCTGTCATGAGACATTGAGGCATCCCCTGTCGAGTTATGCATCGGTCATCTATATTGACGGTGTTTGTGGGTTAAGGCCTAGGTCTCCGCACACTTTTCATTTGTTCATTCCTGGATATTGTTCGTCCATCTTTTGTTTGCTTTTGACTTTTTTTAGTGTTTTTTTTTTTTTCAAAATAAAAATAATGATGATAACCAATTTGAGAGAAAACCATTTGTCAAGAACACATCATAAGTTAAGACTTGTGATCTGCAAGCTAAATTAAAATTCAGTTGGTCTGTTTTGCCCAGGTTTGTAACAGCTGTATATCCTTCAGCGGAAGATGATGTGATTACTTCTCCTTACAATAGTGTTCTGGCCATGAGAGAATTAACAGAGCATGCTGACTGTGTCCTTCCCATAGAGAACCAGGTCAGTGGTAACAGTGACATCTTTACTAAGCAAGATTTGTTTAAGATGCAGTACAGACATTAATCCTTTTCATCATCCATTTCATACTTCCACTCATTTGTTTATCCACCCATCCATCAATCCATATGGCCATCCAGGCACCCATCCAGCCATTTATCCATATCATCTATCCATTCATCCAGTAATGCACGCACCCACCCATCCATCCTTCCTGCCATCTATTTATTCATCCATCCACCCATCCATCCATCCATCTTTCCATCCATCCATCCATTCATCCTTCCATATGTCTATCCTTCCATCCATCCATCCATCCATCTGTCCATCCATCCATCCATTTTCATTATAAATTGTCTTTCAACCTCCTGAGGATGGTTATCCATACATTCATCCATCCATTTATTCATGGCTATTCCAAAACCTAACAAGTGCCTCCTGTATCTCTCAGGCACTGGTTGACATAGTGAACAAAATCACCCAAGCAGTTCCATCCTCAAAGACAGGGAAAAGAGTTTATACCAACTCTGCAGTGAAAGCTGACAGTGCTCTGTCGGCAGGAGATGGCGGAGTTGTGCGTCAGTCTGATGAGCGACCTTTCGACAAAATGAACAACTTAGTGGCAAATCTTTTGCTGAACATGACGAGGTAATAGACTAAACTATATCATATGTGATAATCAAGTATAATGGGTTGGATATCAACTTTTTCATATTTTCATTGATGTCAGAGGAAATTGGAATGAGGATTTATGTATCATCTTTTCCTATCCTGATCGCAGTTTGAGAGATATACTTAGGTTGGTCAGAATGTTTGCTTTGGACGTCTTTGAATTTGCTCTCCAATTTTCACCAATAAAAATAAACAAGATAAATGTCTATGAAGTCCTCACAGTTAAAGGCAATTATGACTACAGTCAACAAGTTTGCTTTATATACCTTATTTATGACCCCATTCCCCACTCCCACTCCCTTACCCCCTGCATATAGAGATATTATTACATTAAGTAAAACTTTGATGTCAAACAGTTTGAGTTAAAATTCTGACATCCCAGTAAAATGTAGGAATAGTTGTGAATAAGTACATATCAATCTCATATTTCATATTTTAAAGTCAAAGCTCAGTTTTGTGATAAAAATAGTTATCCAGAGATGTGTGTAAAGAGATGAAAGCAAACACAATATAATGAATGTTAAAATCAGAATTTTTTATGTTGTCAAAATTATCATCTTTCTTGCTATAAACTGCACCATAAGGAAAGCATGAAGTTATCAGTCAAGTATTAAGTTATATTTTATTACATATTTCAGTTCAGCCAGATTTGAAGGCTCTCTGAATGTAGATCTTAATGAGATCACAATGAACCTGGTACCGTTCCCTAAAATGCACTACTTGGTGGCCAGTCAAACCCCTCTGTATTGTATGGCAGATGTCAAACTACCCCCACGACGGTAGGTACAGCAGTTCCAAATTTGTATTTCTGCCCTCAGCTGGAATATAATAATATGGTTTAAGTATATGGAATGTCAAGATTAATTGTGCTATAATGGGGATTGTTTTCCAACTGCTATATTGTTTCCCTTTGTCAGACATAGGAATTTTTGAACAGGCATTTTGCACGCCATGGAAATAATTTTGAAATTTCATGGCATTTGAGAAATGTTTGCTTCTTACTTTAGAAATGTTTGCATCTTATCACAATCATTTTGGCGGATTGTTCAGCATTCATAATGTCAAGTATGAGGGAGGAAAGTGATTTTTGTTTTCTCATTCACAATACATGAACTTGTTCAACAAAGGAAGTAAATGGGTTGGTGATTTTTGCATTTGTACTTGTCTGTGAAGATCTATAACTGTTCAAAGTTTTGCAGTCAGTTTTTTGCCTGTGTCAAAGATTTTTTTGAAACTAGTGAATGCAGAAATAGATGAATATGATGCAACATGAGCAGTTTGTAGCAAGAACCTTCCGTGTTAAGTAGTCAGGCTTCTGTGCTCGACGGCAATGATGGGAAAAGTAGGGTGGAGTGGAAAAAGTACTGAGAAGGAACCAACAATCTGTCACTGAAGCTATACACCTGGTCTAAGAGGGACAAGTTCATTTGATCCTTGTGTATGCTTAATGACATGCTGGAAAGAATAAAACAAACAAACCGAAAAACAGACTAATGACGTATTTCATTTTTGACTGTCCTCTCTATCAGCCTGGACCAAATGTTCTCTGATGCCTTTGCCAGCGATCACCAGATGTTGAAGGCAGATCCCAAACACAGTCTATACCTTGCTTGTGCTCTCATGGTGCGGGGCAACGTGGAAATTTCAGACATTCGCAGGAACATTGACAGGTTTGTGCCCGTTCTAGGACAAATTTTGCACAACAAGGTGAAGCAAGTCAGGTGTCAAGAAAGTTTTACTAACAAAATCAGATTTCACTGACTATACAGCAGTCATATTTATGGTTTCACATGAGTTAACTTTCAGTGTAGCCATCCCAGCATGAAAGCTATAGTTACATCTTTTTTTTTCGCTAAATTGAAGTAAACCCATTTCCTTTTCCACTGACACCGGTACTGTAAATCTATACATGAAAACTTTGACATCAGACTTAGATCATCTGGTCACTTAACAAATATTAATAACTTACCGCAGGCCTGAAGAACTTCACCACCAAAATTTGGAAGTTTGGAGTTGGACATGTCTTGGGATGATGCAATTTTCAATAACCAAGCCGCAAATCATCTTTTCATCTTATGTAGGCTTCTCTGTGACAGAGAAATTGTGAACCTGTGACTTGGTGCATACTCACATGTTTTTAGATAGGTCTGATAATTACAATTGCATTTTACACATTTTGATGTTCTTTTACTTGTATATTTCATTTTCCCATCTGAATGTCATTTTTAAAAAACTAAAAAATCAACAAACAAGTGACTTTTCAAATAATTTCACTAGTTTATCTATTATCTCAGATATATTATAAGTTATGAGATAAGTTATGAAAAGAGTTAAGGAAAGTTCGAAAGTTGGATCTAAATCCAGATCTGAATTACAATTTATGACAAATAATGAGCAGTCTCGGTAGTAATTTACTCCAAGCTTACAATAAAATAGTATCTAAGAAAATATTCCATGACTGGAAGATCAAATTGTCTTTTAGTATTGAAATTTTAGGGCAATTTGCCCATAAGTTATTGATGTAGATCTAGCTATTCCAGCTGATCAGTTCAGCATGTTGAAGCATTTTCTTTTGCTGCCTCCAGTTCCAAAACTACTCAGGGGCTTTTGGGATGTTTAGCCAAATGAGCAGATATATTACATATTTCACTGTGATGTAATGTCATGTGTCAAGACATGTTCTTTTCTCTTGGTGACATAGTCAGTAAGTGACGACAACATGTCATTTGCCAATAAAGTAAGCTTGTCTTGTAGGCCTATAGACTATACTGTGTCCATGTACTTTTTTTTTTTTCTTCCAACATTTCTTGCATTATGAAATGTTCTTGATTGTCCCTCAGCATAATCTACATAATCTGGTGTATGTCTCTAGCATGCAGTATTTCTTCCTACTTGCTCAAGATATTTACGTATTTCCTGTGCTTTCAGGTTGAAGCCAAATTTGCATTTTGTGCATTGGAATCAAGAGGGATGGAAAACTGGCTTGTGTTCTGTAGCACCAGTTGGGCAGCCATACTCACTACTTACACTGGCAAACAACACCTGTGTACACAACACTTTCTCAGAAATCCGTGATCGCTTCAGTAAACTCTACAGAAGAAAGGTTTGTCAAACTTTCATTATGAACACATGCATGTTAATTAAGAACAAAATATCAAAATAATGGGGAGGGGGGTGGGGGAGGGAATAATTTTTTTGTTGCCAGATCATGTCAGATGTTAAACAAAACAATCACTGTGAAGAAGGAAAATCCTTTTGTAACTTCTGTGTGAAGAGTGATCTTATATGGGCAACGTGTAGAGTAAATACCTCTAAGTTTACTTAGGCTACATGTAGCCTTAGTAATCAAAACCCTTTCAAGCTTACCGGAGCTTCATGTGTAGAATATTTAATATTATCTAGATAGTGAAACATAATCAATGATATATTGTCGTTGAGCCCAGAGGCAAAACTCAAGCACCTCTTCAATTCTAGAGATCAATTACCGTAGCAGAAATATGAAGCCTAAATGGTGTTTAAGGGGGAGAGTTTGGTTATGGAGGCTACATATAGCCCCATTAACCACTTCCTTATTTGAAACAGGCAAAAGAAAAAATTGTGAAAAAAATTGTCATATAGAGCAAAAGTGTTCATCACATCATGATTATTTCTGAATTTTCCTATTTCAAAGAAAAAGAAGTACAGTGGTTTTTTTCTTCATTTACACTACTTATATTGTACTTCATGTGCCTGACAAAGGAAATTAATGTGGCTGACGAAAAAAAAAATTATAATATGACTCAAGTTACTTGTCAATTATTTCTCATCTATTATAAGGAATTCTTTTTGAGAACATAAATAGTTTATCTCAGCTTTTCTTATTATATTTTGTCTTATCTTAACCCCTTTGAACCCTGATCCCCCTGGACCTCTCCTTCCCCTCTCCCCTGGGCTCCTGACAAAAGAACGCTTTTTTTCTTGCTGTCAGTAAAGCACATAAAACTGACTAACTTTAGTGTTATCTGGATCTGTTAGGAAATCGGCATTGATTGTTGTAGGCTTAAACGTATTTACAGGATCCCAACCTTCTGAAAACTTGTTGGGAAGGCCACGCCCCTTCGCTGTGGGCTGGGTTAATCACCTGATGGATGAGGGCTAGGGAATATGGATCTAGGAATCTCATCAGCTTCACTATCACTTTCAAAATTATAATCATTTTCAACCTCGTTGTTGGGGCAATCCTGATCAAACATGACTTTGCGTCTTCTGGATCATTTTGCAAGAGATCTACAATTTGATCAGTTGTTAGTCTTTGCTCAGATACATTTCTTGGATTTTCTGAATTCTCTTCATGTTGAGAACAATCAGTCATCTATCACGAAACATGCTCATAACAAGCTCAATGGGGACAGCCATTAATGTTTGACCTTTACCACAAGCACATGGTGATGATGTCATTAATTTCACTGGAAAGCTTGTGTGGACGCTAGGAATGAGGTAGGTTACCCAGACCTATATATCAGTCTGTTGAGGATCGTCCGTTTGTGGAATAGACCGCTATATCGGTCTTCCGGGTTCAAAGTGTTAACTGCACACCAAGAGCATTTACCCACACATATATTTATTTTCATGTTTCTTCACTCCCTGAGACAACCACCCGAAGGAGGTTGAAAAGCGTAATAAATATCATTCTCTCCATCCACAGGCACATATCCACCACTACACCCAAGTCGATGGCATGGAGATGTCAGATTTCGCTGACAGTCTGGAATCTCTCAACAATGTCATCAGTGAATACTCCAATCTAGAACGGACTATGGGCCAGCCTGTGGTGGTGGAACCGAGACTGAAAATTGTATCATGATACAACAGGACTGTTTTCCTTATATCATTGCCTCAATAGAGTCATAACTTGATTACAAAAGTAATTGAGTTGCGTCAATTTTCCAGCAGGATTTGCCAGCTTTCTGCCTCATTGCTGTAAAGAAGGTATGAATAATTTGGACCATATGGGAAAAGTTTTATATGTCAAGGTTGTGTTCATTGGTTTTGTAATACATTGTAATGTATATGAACATATACTTACTCAATTTTTGTACACATGTCAGACATGCTATTGAAAGAAAATGAAAAATGTTTATGGATGTAAGAGAAGGCAAGAAATGAAGAAAAAGGGAGAGTGATGATGTCAAAAAGAAAGTGAAAGAGACATAGTATTAGTAAGGAAGAGAGAGAGAGTGACGGACTTTGAAGATTATTCTGACTGCGAAATTTCCAGACTGTGATTTATTGCAGAGTCTTGTGTTTGGGCCTGTGTTGATGTTATGATATAGTATTGAAACATATTGTTTATCATTCCGCAGTGCATGGGAATGACTTGTTAGGTTAAGAAGATTTTACCATAACAATTTACGGAATAACTGAGTTGGGCTATGGTAAAAAAGAAGGTTGAAAGTGATTTTAGGTGAATTGTTTCAATCTTTGACTGCAGTTTAAACATATAATTATATTGTACCTCATTCTTAATATCACGCTATCTTTTGTCACATTTCCTATGCATTTTGTCTCAGCATTCCAATCATCCATCGTTCATTATTTGACTGTTGATGGTACATGCAGTAGGTTAATTTTCTTTTTTGTTCTCATATTTCTGCTTCATGTTTTCTACATCATTCCAGCCGTCCAATTTTTCTGTGTGTATTCTGAAAATGAAAATATTTGTTTCAAAAATAAAAGACTTTCGTGCACATATCTGACACCATAGGTGTTTGATGATTTCTATGGGTATGAAAATGAAGTATGAGCTGCGATATGGACTAAGGTGGTCATGTGAAATTAATTTTACAGAATACATGAAATTTTTCTGGACTGGGCTAAGACTTTCAGTTGCTGGTATTTTATTTTTGTTTGTCAGAGCAAACAACTGCGGTCAAGGGATGAAAGGCATAATGTTGTATTGCCAACAGCTTATCCAGTGTGAAACTCTCAGTCCTGTACAAGCAAGCAGTTCTGCTCTTTTACAATTTATTGTCAATGAAAGCGGCAAATTAAAATGTTCTGACCAATTCAAACTATTTTGAAGTACTTATCTCACTGGAAATGGAAGTTTCAGTTATGATGTCTTTTTGAGAGAATTTATAGATACAATATTAATGTTATATTATTCTTCTGGACCAGCACTGAAGTATTGGCATATGCTATGAATTTGCATAGTTAGACCAAACCTTTCAAATTGTTGTAATAAATGTCCAGAAAAACATTTTTATTTCACTAAGAGTCAGAGGAAGAGTTTATTAACAAAAAAAACAAAAAAAGCCAAGAAAATGCTAAAAAACAAAATAAACAATGAACAATGAACAGAAAGTTTACATTCTATGAAAATAAATACTGACAATCTCTTTGTATTCTTAAATATAAAAACTGAGGTTTGGTACAGATAATTCAACAACAGTCAACAAATTATATAAACAGAGGACCTGCATTTGTTCACAATTTCTCTATGATTTTCTTCCATTTTTTTTTTTTTTTTACCTGATATTCCCAAAACATAACTCAAGCTAATAAAAGCACATGCGCACATACTTATCTTTGCTTTGTGTTCCTCCCCTTTTCCTGCTTTTTTTTTTGTTTCCTTTCTTTTCTTTCTCTCCATCTTTTTGCCTTTGTTTTATTTTTCTATCGTCAAGTTTTTTGGGGGATAATATAAACAACAAGTCATGCATGCGATTTTTCGTAATATTAATAGCATGGGATAATTGTGCGTTAGATCACACATAACATAAACAATCAAATGAGCTGTATCATCACATTTACCATTGACATTTTATCACAGTAATTAATTAAAAAACATACACTGAAACGTGTTCCATTTAAGGGGACCTATTCATTTAAGACTTCACTTCAGCATCCTTGTTTTTTTTTCTTGTAAAGTTGAGCTTGAATCTTCCTCTAATAAGACCTAGTGCATCGTCATCACATAATTTTAACATAAAAGGCTAGGAGATGCACAGTTAAATTTCTTCAACTTCAAGGAGAATCAATTAGTGATCTGAAATTTTACTTTATCATCTTTTTGTAACCCTTTTGTAGAGTTAAGCTATATGCATAATCTTATTTGCTAAGAAGACATTTCTGTCATAATTTAATACAAAGGACAGCTTAATGCACAGTTGAAAAAGAAATGTGTCAACAAATGTGTGTCAGTTGATTAATGCATAACTTCCTTATGAAACAGAAAATACCTACAAGTACTGGTGATGCTATTTTAGTTTAGTTCAACAGTTTAGAATGAAAGACAAAGTTTAGCAACTTCTTGTATAGTCAAGAAGTGTTGTCAAATTTGAAAGTGAAAGAGACAATCTACAAACGAAGCATTCAGACGAAGGAAGCAGAATGGATATTTTATTTCTAAGGTTTGTTCCACATTTGATATATGCCTTGTATTTCCTGATTGAAGTCAAAAGACATTTTTTTTACATATACATTTACGAAGACATTCTACTTCAGACAGTTTACGATATATGATGTCATCATTCTGACTGCATCATTATTGACTGCAATATTACATGTAGTTAATTTTTCATTTCAGCTGTTACGTTATTCAATGATTTTGAAGACAATTTATCACTAGTTTCTTTTTGTTTGTTTATCAGTAGTTGTCTTTGTTGATTAAGACCCAGAATTGCTTCTATATATACATGTACATATATATTCATTTATATTGTACATGTGGTTCAAAGTAGCTTATGACAATGGATAATGACAAAGGAGACAGGTAGTGTCATTATCGGATTGTCCCCCTAGAATGACATGGTTCAGGTTCTTTTCCCCCCTTTTTTTGGCTGACTGGAGTTGAATACCACACACTCCTTCTGCAAGCCTTTGCTATAGTGTATCAAAGTTTCCAGCTGATCCCATATGTTAGTTTCAGGCATTATTTGAAGGAACAAAGAATATAATGTGTAGAAGTCCTGATCATGCAAAACTTGAAATTCTCATTGGACTTGTTCAGAATCTCCTCATGATGAGAGGCTTGGCCTCTGAGAGCTCGAGAGCTGAAATGACATTGTGAACAAAGACACAAAAAGACTTGTTTTTCCAATTGAGAAGCATTAAAGGTTAATCAGTCTATTGTCTTTGCCCCATATGACATGCGTGTTTCATGATGACAAGCCATGATGTGGGAATTGTTCACAACACAGTGTCTTCCGCACTGCAAACGCAGCTTCACAAAGGGCCATTTTGATCGTCAACTTAATTACTTTGAAAACTGAAAAATTCATCATATGGTGAAAATATTCTCTTTTATTATCGTTATAATTTTTTTTCATAATTTTTATTTGCTTCAAATGTTTCAAATAAAGGAAGCAAAGGTGCTTTTTCCGTCTTTACAATGGTCGTTTATTCCGCTTGTACTTGGCAAAGGGAAGTAATTCAGTTGACTGAAAAAATGGCTCATTGTCAAACGAAGGGTACCTTGATTACCACCAGGTGATCATATGGAGATTATGGGCGAGTCCTCTCAAAAGTTGAATATTCAAAAGGTGGGTTACATTACAACCTTGTCATTTTAGAGGGACAAAATACCGGTACTTTTTGGCACTGCACAAATACATGCGAAACAAAGTGCCAGTTGACAAAAATAAATAAAGAATATGACACAATTTAAGCCTTTTTTTTTTACTGAATGATACATTTTTTGCCTGACTGAGCTGCAGCACCTGGTGCTGCCTGTGGTGCCGCTTGTGGAGGAGGTTCAGAGCCAATAGCGGGTAAGTCTGGTCTGAAGGCAGCGTTAGGAGGTTTGGCTCCGTGCTGGTTTATTCCAGGGTTACCCAATTTGAGATTTTCTGGGGGCAGGGCGTTGCCCCGAGGTACCTGCTCTGGTGGGGGCATATTCTCTATGGCTTGCGGTTTGGGCGCTTTTGTCGCATTCTTGCTTTGGTCCTGATCAGGGAAGGCTGAGGAAAAGAGAAAAAAAAAAGTTTTTGATACTAAAAGAAATTAGCACACAAACAAACAAGTGAGTGAACTTGAAACTTCTTGATTTTATAACAAGAGCAATAAACAAACGGAAACACCGCTATCCCGACCAACTTTTCAAACACAAATTTTATCCCGAAATTTCTTCTTATCAAACTGGGCAGGCATTTAAAGGGGAGATAATCCTACTCTTAAGATTGAAAGGCTGCATACAACCTACTACTACTCTGAACAATAGATCACATTGCATGAGTTTTGCAGTCTCTTGGAAAATCAAGTCTGTACCAAGACGTGGTCCCTTCCATATAGAAAGTGGATTCATAGGTATCAAGCGTCCACTCACTTGTTGCTGGAAGACATAGGGCGAAACTGAATGCATAGACACCATTGTGCCCAGCTATCGCCTGCAGATCCTTAATAAGGGAGACACAGAGAATTAAAAGCATTGACACCATAGTGTCAGTCTATCACTGGCAGAGCCATAAGCAAAGACGTAAGGAATTGGATGCATGAGTTCCACAGTGCATATCCAACGCCGGCAGAATCACAGGCACAATGCATGTCATATTTTATCCCGCGAGGGCTATGCTTAATGTGGGATTAGTGTTAGGGCTGGAGTTGGGATTTGGGTTAGAAGTTAGGTTGAATAGTCCACAGGCAGGACGGTGTCTGTCCAACCCTGAGTGATCGATAGATACTATGGTAAATATACTGTAGCCTGCACATTCAGAATAACAAACACAAATATAAAAAAAATCCACAAAGTGATACTTACTTTCTTTCCAGAAACCAAACAGATATGGATCTCTGAAATGAAAAAAAAAAACAAAAAACATGAAAGTCTAATATAATAAATTCCACGAGGAAAAGCTAATTAGGCTCTAAAATTAGGCTATTGATACCAACTTATTCAATTTCTACCACATCGAGTTCTTCATATTGTTATTTGCCTTTTTTTTTAGTTTATTTCATTAGCTGCCGGTAGACAGTGTCGTCTTATACTTTGAGACATTTTATGAATGATAAATCCCACTGAATATGATAATAAGATTAGAAATTTGCAACACACTGAGAAAATACATGTAGAATGTTTTGCTCTGTGCATGGTGCCTCAAAAAATTTCTATCCAATATCGGTAAACACATTAAACTTATTCAGAGGTGATCTCCTCCTAGCTGTGATTTCTGTTTATGATTTTTGTTTGTTTAATTGTTTGTTTGTTTGTTTCTGTTTGTATTCAGATTACTAATTTAAACTTATTGCATCTTGCGTTTGATTTGCTGAGGGGAAAAAAAAGGGGGGGGGGGGACGAATTAAAATTACCAATAACAAACACACGGGAAAAAAAATTAGAAACAACATTGTAAGTTAATAACATACAATCATATACTCCTGTATGACACATATGGGGCAACATCAACAACTATTAATTTCCTGGTTATTTGATTAGGCCTTCAGCCCTCGCCTGGGGCTGCCTCGGCCGTAAATGACAACAACAAAAACAAAACTTAAATCTGGGAGTTGCAGAAATCTCCCTTCCTAAATCCACTCTGAACTGTAATCTGAGCTATTTTGTGTAACCTATACTTGTAATGTTGTTGTTAATGTTAGATTGATGAGAATTTGAAAGCCTAATGAGCGGCTGCTTTGAATGCTTCCCAGAAATCTGAAAATGTGTCTGTCCCTGATGATCTGCCGGAGCAATAATGGGGATTGTTTGTCACCAGTCTTATGACTTCCAGTTGCCGTCTCTTGGAAAATCAAGTCCGCACCAAGACGTGGTCCCTTTCTCATTAGAATTCTCACCAGAATGTTAAACAAGCAGTGTATCGAAGAAAAAATCACGTTTGCGCTCTTTGCTTGAACTATACATCATGATAACAGGAACAATCACCATAGACTGTGAAGCCATTAGTGTAGCTAGCAATGTACCGGAATCCAAGCGAAAAAACTGCACTTAGTGTTATCTACATCTGTTACAGTTTTGTATCCGAGAAATTGGGATTGTTTTCGATGAACGCAATTACTTCCCTTTGCCAAACACAAGAAACAGTGTAAAGAACGAAAAATTCACCTTTCTTCTTGTCAAATGAAAAACTGATCACAATCTTTTTTTCTAAAGTTATTCCCATATGAAGAAAACAGTTTTCTTATACAGTGAATTTTTGGGTAATTTTTTATAATGACCATTTCAAACAAAAAGTATAAAAGTCATCTATTCCCTCTCTATGCTGCTGCTGCTTGTTCAACACCCTTGTGTCTGGCAAAGGGAAATAACAAGGCTGGTCAAAAACAATCCTCATTGTCACTGACCTTTACGGACCATGTAGACTAGTGTAAGGCTCCGGTTATTGCTGTTGTTATTCTTAAAGCAGATGGTCACAACAAGATACAATTGTACAATATGAAGACTTAGTGGAAAGAGCAATGCATGTCCAGTCTTTAATATTTCCAGAGCTACCGTTCATGGATCCAGTACTGAGGATTAACTGTTCTACTTTTTTAAAAAATGAGAAGGAACGGTAATTGTTGTCCAAAGCATTTATTTGAATCATTAACTTCAACAAGCAAAACGCATAGAAATCTTGAAAAACAAAATTTCAGTTTTCTTCCATGCCATTGTGTGAAAAGTGGACATACTTGGTTCTTTCCCTTTGGTCTTCATAAGAATTCACGTATCATTCATTATACACTGAACTTGAAAATGTTGCTATTTCAAGTTTAGAAATGCATTCTTGTTTCAGTAGAAGAAAGAGGAAATGTTTGAATTATATAATTTTATATACGAAAGACAAATACTGTGTCTGTTACTCACTGAGGAGGTGGTGGAGGAGGTGGGGGTGGTGGAGGTGGTGGTGTCTTGGGCTTAGGTGGAGGGGATGGAGGCTTAGCTGGTGGTTTTGGGGGCTTCTCCACCTTGGGCGGTTTGGGCGGCTTCTCAGGCTTGACTGGCTTGACTTTGATAGGCCTCGGTCTGAGGAGAGAGATGTTTGTGTTCATCACAGAGCCTGCAGTGGTCAACTGTAAGACCATAGAGCCTGCAGCGATAAACTACAAGATCACAGAGCCTGCAGTGGTCAACTACAAGCCCATAGAGCCTGCAGCGGTAAACTATAAGACCATAGAGCCTACAGGGGTAAATTACAAGATCATAGAACCTACGGTGGCAAACTACAAGACTAAAGAGCATACTCGAGTGAACTACAACCAAACCAAAGAGTAAACTACAAGGTCATCGAACCTACAAGAGTAAACTACAACAAGACCTTGGAGCCCAGAAGAGTAAACTACAAGGCTATAGAGCCTTCAGGGGTAAACTACAAAATCATAGTCTACAACGATAATAAATAACAAGACCATAAATGTTGCAGGGGTAAACTACAAGCCCATAGAGCCTGCAGCGGTAAACTATAAGACCATAGAGCCTACAGGGGTAAATTACAAGATCATAGAACCTACGGTGGCAAACTACAAGACTAAAGAGCATACTCGAGTGAACTACAACCAAACCAAAGAGTAAACTACAAGGTCATCGAACCTACAAGAGTAAACTACAACAAGACCTTGGAGCCCAGAAGAGTAAACTACAAGGCTATAGAGCCTTCAGGGGTAAACTACAAAATCATAGTCTACAACGATAATAAATAACAAGACCATAAATGTTGCAGGGGTAAACTACAAGACCATAGAACCTGCAGGGGTAACCTGCAAGGCCATAAAGAGGTGAACTATAAAACCATAGTGAAAAGTGTGTGTACCGGTATGTGTGCATCTGCAGTGTGAGAAGAGAAAAAAAATCACATGTTGTCTGTTAATCTTTCACCTCTGTTTTATTATTAATAGTAGTAGTTACCTTGTTTAGGCTTTCTCGACCTTGGCTCAAAATGTGAATGAAATGTGACTTAAGTATCTCTCCATCCTGAAGACTTCATTTTAATGTCAATCGATAAAAAGACTATAATACTATTGTGAGTGTCTATTTGCATACATTTGGGACTGTGTGCATTAGTTTCAATCTACTGGTTTATCCACATACCTGACTTCGATTACGTGACCTTACATCCAAATGATTTCTATAATCTTTGGCTAATTAATTCTACAACATTTCTACTTTGGCAAGGAGCAAGGAAAACAAAATGTTTACTTTTTAGATCGGCCCGTTGATGGTCTATAATTATTATTTGCTTTCGTTTTCATGGTCTCATATCGCAAGGATTTTAACATCTTTGGTCATTGAGATGCAAAATATATGTATTATTCAGATCAGAACTTTAATATTTTGATCGCAATACTTGCCTTCGTTTACAACGACCAGCGCAAGGATTTCTACATGGGCAACAGAAACGATAGATGAGGAAGGAGGTCAAGGCCAACCAGACCAGGCCGCCAATGATAGCCGGGATAAGCCAGGCCAGGAACTCGTCAACGCCGCCATCTTCTGTGCTGGTGCTCCCTCCAGCCGTGGTAGGGGCAGCGGTGGTAGCGGGGGCGGTGGTCGCTGCAGGGGGAGCTGCTGTGACTGGCGGAGCAGGGGGAGGGCAGGGCTGAGGAAATAACAGAAATGAGAATACAGTGAATACATTATTATTACAATGAACTAATTGATTCAGTAGTTAATCAGAATATCTAACGAAGTAGAAACAGAGTGAGACTAAAACTTGAGGACATATTTCACTTTATGCCACATCTGGGACTATCAGAATCACAGATCCTCTATCATTTAAAAAAAAAAAAAAAAGATAATGGTAAAGATAATTGTAAAGTGTATGTGTGTGTGTGGGGGGGGGGGGGCTGGACATTGTGATGGGACTTGAGGGTGGGGACGGAATAGAAAGAAGTACTTAAATTTGATACAGATTACCGGTATTTAATTCTACATTGAAAGACAACGCTGAAGTTCTTCATCGCTAGGCGCTGTGAATGGTTCGTAGGAATGAAAGAGTCAATACTAATAAAAACTGAGAATTTACTCCTTGTGGCTCACCTCTTTAACCCTTAACGAATCAACAGACTGCCGAAAAATGGGTCTTGCTAGAGTGATAATATTTAGTTATGCTCAACTTATAATGATAATCTAGGAGCTATTAAGTTAAAGGTTTTATCTTGATTTTTTAGCTAAAAAAGGATGATTGGATCTTTGACAAGATTCGGACACTAGATACTTCTTCTGTGAGTATTGGTACCGTTCACAGAAGATAATGTACGTTTATAAGTTACCACCTTGGGCAGGTACGGGAGGGGAGGGGGGCGGGAACACATGGAACAAATGATCAGGGGAGAGAGAAGGGAGAACATTGGGAGGTTGGATGGTTCAGCGCGATAACCTCCATCAGGCGGTTGAAAGACGTATATGGAAAGCTGGCTCAGTATTTCCCAGCCTGTCTCTGCTGTTCTGCAATCACCCGTCCTATTGTTGGCTTCTCACAGTTTGGTACCTCTGTGATTCCATCAGTCTTATTTATGCATGTATGTGGGCCATGATTCCAGATTGTACAATTTTTCTTCGATACTCTTCCTGTTTGCGAAAACATGAGCCGCTCCGTTGAGATATGTCTTCCAGCAACATGGAAAAACGTTGCGTTGTTGTTTTTCTTAAGCCTTTCAATCCTGAGATAGTAGGATTGTCTCTGCTGTAAGTAGCTCCCTGATTTTGGTGAGAATTTTTGAGGATAGAAATTTGGAATGTATAAATTTTGCCCGGACAGCGGCGCTCAGCCTACTCTTTCACCGATTTTGAACTGCCAAGGGTTCTTTGACGTGCGTCACGTACACGCGGGACCTCCGAATATTTTCGCCCTTATCTGAGAAAGCTAGATGTCGGGCATCCCTACCCAGAGGAAGCAGGAGACTGTTGAGTCTCTTAAAAAAATACAGGTTTCGATCTTCGTGTCCTTCCATCCTCCAATGGAAATGCTGTGGTTTGTCCTAGCATTCTTTTGTATGCATCAAAAAAAAAAAAAGTCTGGTAAAGATCAGGGGTGAGACATTTTTAGAAACCGGAAGTAAATTTTGGTAAAGTAACTTTAGCACTCTTCTTGCACTGAAGAGCTAACTAAGGAACATCTGTGAGAAACTGCCACCTTGTTCTCTTCAGTAAACGCTGTGTAAATATTATCTTTTATACTCACCCCACATGTCAAGGTGAGGGTAGCGGGTATGCCGGTCAGTGGTCCGGGATAGATGCCTTGGTCTTGAATGGTGGCGGTACCTATAATATAAAATAGAATATGATAAGATGAGATAACATAAGATTAGATAAGATAAGGTGGATAAGATTAAACTTGATTTGTTAAAAAAAAATATCCATTCACAGTTGATGACATTTTGTATGCATGCAATAATATATGTGTACAACACAGTGGCATGCATAATGTACGAAATACCATGCACAGCATCAGAATAAAAAAGGCAGTCTCAGAAAACTTCCCATGTAGAGAAACGTATCCCTGGTGGCAGAGATGAGTTTCTGTAACGCTCTCGATTCAGTTGTGAAAGAGGAAAATTGAGAGCAGCTGGGGTATAATTAAAATCACAGTTCAGTAGAGGGAAGACACTTTCAGAACTCTAGTGGGACACTGTATTTTTTATATCGCGGAAAGTTTTACTCTGATCACTTGAGTCTACAGTAGTCTGTATCAAGTTGGTGGATGTCTAACAGAAATGGCGAACGTTTACTAGCGATGCAATGTACACACACAGGGCCTCCCAAATATATTGAATGTTATCCAAGAAGGTTAGGTGTCGGGCTTCCCAACCCAAAAAACAGGGGACCTTTGAGTGTCCCCCCTCTTCTTTTCAGGAAATGTAAAAAATGGAGATTATTTTCCGTAATTCTTTATCACAAGCCCTCTACACGATAATATGAGTTCAGACATTATGAGGCACCTGTTTGAAGATATAGCACAAAATGACGCTGATGACGGGACAGGAACTTTGTGTTGTAATGGGATAAATAAACCTGCTATACAATGCATAATAAGTAGTATATTTATGTGTGAACATTCATTTACACCATATGTGAAATGTCTATATGAGTACCTAGGACATTCTCACTGCAAAACTAAGAAACTCAAGAGAGCCAGAACACATAGAAGTATTTATGATGCAAATCTAGTGAATGTAGTATAGTATTTGTGATGTAGATCAAATAAACTAGTTTATATATATTTCAAATCATATTTTGAATTAACAAGAATATTATCAAAGCTAAATATTAGCTGATCTGTAACATTTACTCCTGCACCGTGTGCACTTCTTCTATGTTCGCTATCGTCATAAAAATTCTCAGTAGAAAAAAAAAAGGAATTTAGTTGCTGGAGGGAAAAGGGAGGGGGGGGGGGGAATCTGTCGTATAGCTTAGTTTTATTAAATAAAATAATAATTTACTTAATAAAACTTCATTTACGCAAACATTAATTGTAGCCTATGCATGCCCAAAACATCACGTAAGATAAGATAAACTTTATTTGTCCTCAAAAGGAAATTACACTCATAGTAGATGAGACACGATATAGCCTTCATGCGAGATACAGTCACATTCAGATGCATAGTAAAGACAAAAATATCACGAATAGCATCAGAACAAGATAGACTAATGGCAGAAATGAACTTCTGAAAAGCTCACGATTAGTTCTTAAAATTCATGCAACAAACGCCCACTTCTTTTCGGAATAACGTTTGCCTGATAAAATGAAAGTTTAGATAGGTAGTAAGACACCATAGAATCACTGGTATGATATAACATATAAAATAAATAGCATATATATAACAAGACATGTGTACATGCATGTAATAACTAGGCTGCAGAGAAAAATGTACCTACCTCTGACTCTAAACTTGGGAACTGCAGATGAAAAAGCTTTACATTTTTTTTCTTTCGAAATTTCAGAAATAGGACTGAAACTCTGGCAAATTAAAAATCATGCACAAATGAGTCAGACATGGAGGAAAAAGATGACTGTCCCGAATCCTATCTCTCATGATGGAGGAAAAGATGATTATCCCGAACCCCATCTCGCATTATGGAGGAAAAGATGATTGTCCCGAATCCCAGCTCTCATATTTAATGAAACTACAATCTAGTCGACTCTTGCCCGTTATGTTCCACGTGTGTTAGACCCTCGGTGATCATCCGGTGAAGAGACTCATTAATTTAATCTACGCTTTTGTCTCAATCTTCAAATCAGATAAACCTACATTGACTGTCTAGTGTGAATCTAGTCTAATGTGAGGGAGATTCACTGGTGTGGGCACAGGCATTGCTGACATATGAACATGTTATGTTAGTCTGCCTGGAGATGCTGTAAAAACAATGAGTTATCCATATTATATCTTCTATTTCTTATCATCGCCTATGAGTGGATTTACTAAGTAATGTCCTCTTACAAAGAAACACTAACTTAGGCATGAATAACAACAATCCCTAATTTCCACACTCTGACCGAGACCGAAATAGTTAGATAGGTCAAGATCACAAGATGAGGATTTTGATACATCAGTACACACACGAAACAAAAAAGAAAGGTAATTACCAAAAGAAATATTCATTAACCAAACATTTCGGGGCTTTTTGGGCAATCTAAATATAAATCAGATACTTCACTTGTTGACAAAGCTAATGAATGCAATATGTCCGGTATCGTGCAGAATCGATTGCGCCGACTTCAGAGACGCTCGGGAAGCCCACTTCTCGAGTCGCTCTCTGAAGGACCTATTTGACAAAACGAAGCCGCAGGCCATCCTGTAGGAATGGGCACGAGACGAGCCGAGTACTCGTTTCTCGCGAGCAAAGCCGTGATCTTGGCTTCTCGGGAAATGATTCACTGCTCGACAGCGAGAAGGGAAGTGGAAAGAGAAGAGAAATCACACGAGAAACGGACAGTCGCCAACGCGAAGCAGAGACACGACAAGTGAGAAGCTTCTGCTCGCGTGCCGCCAGACCCAGGCCCCGGGCAGACGGTCCGCCGTAGCTGGCGTCGGCTAGATCTATTCAAGGTGTGTGTGTGGGGGGGGGGGGGGGAGGGAGGGGAGGGGGGT
>JBCEWB010733210.1:0-16894 GCA_039654565.1 Peronia peronii | reverse complement strand
TCTAGCTTGCCCCGTACGACTGATGCGTAGACCTGCCGCATCAGTTTGGTGTTGGCACCCCAGCCGTGCCCTTTGATTGCTCTCAGTAGGTTCAGCGAACCCTTCGTCCGCTTCCTCAATTCTGCCACATGTACGTTCCACGTCAAGTGCCTGTCTAGCGTTAGGCCTAGGAACTTCACAGTGGGGACGGCCTGGACGGCCTTGCCGTTCAGGCTGAGTTTTGTGGAGCCCTCGCCACAGAGGACCATGCTCACGGACTTATCTTCGTTCAGCCGGAATCCCCACTGGATCATCCATGCTGAGACTGAGTCTAGCTGGCCCTGCAACTCCTGGCAGCACCAATCGAGCCTTTTTCTCGACCGCCAGATCGCCGCATCGTCCGCGTTTTGTGAGAGAGTTTTCAACGTACTTGTCGTGGTTTCCCGCAGATCGTTCACCATAATATCAAAGATGGTAGGTGAGATCACCGATCCCTCCGGGATACCGTTTTCTTGACTTCTCTCTAATGACAATACGTTTCCCACTCTGACTTTGAACTTTCTGGCGGTCAGGAAGTCGTTGATGTAACTGAGCATCGAGCCCAGGATCCCCATTAAACGTGCCTTGTGCACTGCTGCTTCTCGCCAGCACATTTCATAGGCCCTCGACACATCGAGGAAGACAGCCACAGTCTTGCAACCCCTGCGCCGGGCCATCCTGGCCTCGTGCTCCAGCCTCACGAGCTGATCCAGCGTCTGTTGTCTTGCCTAAACCCCAACTGGTTAGGGCTATACAGGCAGTATTTCTCGAGGTTGTGTTTGAGCCTTTCATTTACCACCGACTCGAGAATCTTCCCTAGGTGGGAAGTGAGTGATATTGGCCTGTACGACGCTGGGTCGTGAGGAGGTTTTCCTGCCTTGAGCAGGGGGACTATGACTGCTGTCTTCCACTGCGGCGGCACCCGCCCCGTGCACCATACCGTATCAAAGAGCTCACAGATAATGTGCATAGTGCTCGTCGGCAGCTGTTTGAGGATCTCGTAGCTCAGTATATCCTCCCCCCAGACGTTGACTTTTTCTTTTTAGAGATTTCCCTCTCAGTCTCTCTGACTGTTATGGGTGCGTTGAGATAGCCGGCATCTCCTCCGACCGAGTTGGGGGGGGGGGGGGTAGGGATTTGGTCGTCCAGACCATTCCTCCTCTCTCTTTCCGCCGGGCTCAATGCACTGTCAGCGCTGGTTTGGAAGTACTGCTCAGCCAGGACTTCCGCTTTCTGCGGACCACCCTCGTGGTGTCAGTTCTTAGGGTGGAGATCCGTGATCCCCCCATTTTCCCTCCACTAATTGCACGGAGCTTGCCCCACACCACCCGTGCCGGTGCGTCCGGTGTGAGCGACTGACAGAAACCTTTCCATGCAGCTCCTTTTGCCTGCTCTACCGCCCTGCTAGTCTCGTTTCGCAACTGGCGGTAGGCTTCCCAGTTCTCTGGCGTCTTGGTGTTTCGATATACGCCTTTAATGCTCTCTTGCGTTTCCTTAGGAGCTCTGTCAGTCAACTCGACCACCATGGCACCGGCATCTTCTTGTGACGCATAGTTGGGACATGTGGTGTGTCACTCAGGTTGGTGGCATATTCTTGCTCGGTATGTGCCTGACTGCCACCCTGAGTATGCGGTCCGTAAGCTCTTGGGCAAAAAGTCCTGTATCAGGACTGTGGACGTCCTCGAGCGTTATTCCACCTACTTTGCTGCGGAAGTCCTCCCACCATGCCTTCTCGAAGGTCGGTTTCGTGCTACCCGTTTCGGTGGCGTACCGAGTGTCCAGCTGTATTGTTATGGGCAGATGGTCAGAGCCTGTGTCCTCTCCTATTTCGGCTGTCCCCAACCAGCAAGCACCTGGTTGTCAATCGTCTTGTGAGGCCCTCCAAGTCTTCGTCCGTTAGTGTGCCTCGGGGGATGTACACATTGATAATAGTTAGAGGGGAGCTGTTCTCGAGCGCAGCCCATATTCCCTCTACATTCTCCGTGTTAAACGTCCCCACTCGGCGACCTTTATCTGGTCTCTGACAAGGATTGCCACGCCACCTCACCCTCCTTCAGCTCGATCGTTCCTGAGACACTGGTAGCCCGGGCATGAGAACCTTTGGTCCTTGCGGAGGAAGGTTTCCTGCAGTGCGAGGATGTCTAGGAAATAGACAGATATATTTATATCTAGAGTGGCACAGAGGACCTCAGACTGACATTTTATGTTTTGGATTATAGCTGTACAAAGACAGGAAATAAAAAGAATTTAGTGCAACCATAATTTGCAAAGTATTTTATATAAATGGTTTAAGAATGTATAAAAATAGATTATAACTCTGGTTCTGGTACATTGACATGTGCGCTGTGGCCAGCAACCATATTTTATTTTAACACTTTTTTGAAATAAGCAAAGAAAACAGTGCTAAAAATGGAATGAGAAATTTCAGACCACCACAATTTACTGCCCTTCAATTGAACATACTGCAGTAAATCATCCTCATCAAGTATCAGTGGATTCATCATTATATTTATCAAATTTCCAACATATAATATTGTTTCTGCTTCGTTTTAGTAGCTTTGTTTTTGAAATATGAGTTGGTTATGAATAAGTTCCCTATGGATATCTGTCAAGTGTTAAACCACTAATGTCTCATATTTTGTTTGTTTGTTTTTCCTGCTCCATTTTGATGCTGCTGCGATGTGGATTAGTAATTTTTGTTATAGAGCTCATAGGATCTTGTCAGCTAGACATCTGCTATTTTTCCTTTGCCAAAACTACTTTAATATTTTGTTGTCTTGTTGGTAAACATTTTCAGCGCCAGTTACTTCATGTATTTATCTGTTTGAAATTGACATCACTAATCCATGTTTTTGTATAAATATTCAGTTCTTTTCTTGGTCATGACTTCATTTGTTTTTCCTGTTGTCTTTGTTGTGTGTTTGTTTCAGCTTTAAAATGTGGGCTTAATTACTGCAAACCCATCTTGATAATTGTTTTGTTCATTATGTCATCCCCATTGTCATGATAGAAAAACAATCTTTCTCATGTCAAGTTAGAACTGATCTGTCTAATGCTGATATCTCTACTCCACATTAAGGGCCCACTCAAAGCAGAGACTGTTAAAAATGTGGAGATTTATGTGGAAAAAGATGACCGCTTGCCCACTCTTCTCACCAGGTACATCAAGATGTTCCTTTTTTTTTTTTTTTTTAAAGATCCATGATATGGATATGGACATATGTCTTGTGCCCAGGGCAAATGAGTCGGAAGTCGCGCTGGGTGATTTCGAGTTACAGTTGTTTTTTACCATTTTTTACTATTTTCCGACTATGATACAAAATTTTTCTTTTTTCAGGTTAAAAAAGGTTAAATTATCGTTTTGTGAAAACAAAAAAAAAATTTAGTATCTTAGTTGGAAAGTAGTCAAAAACGACCGAAAACGGCCGTGGATCTTTATCACCCGGCGCAACTTCCGACTCATTTGCCCTGGTCACAAGACATATGTGTATACAAGGCCTTATAGTTGTGGAGCAGTGTGATTTCAAGAGTATTATCAATGACACATTGTATGTCAGACTTGAAATTTTCAAAGTATAGTTTCTTCAGTATTTTAAAAAAATTGCAATCGTTTTATTGTTATCGTTTCTTTTTTGGGTGGAGGAGGTGTGGAGAGGAAGGGGACATAGGAGGGGAAGAGGGGGAAGACATGAAAAGGAAGATTTTACCTGAAGTTGAGTTTTAACTCTTCTTAGACTTTCTCTCTGGAAAGAACTCATTGGTATTTGGAGTTTTTGTCTTTCTTGAAAAAAGCTTACTGTATAGTGTGAAATAATTTTGGTTAACAATATGAATTGTATTTTTGTCCATTTACATTGTCGTGGATATTTTTCATGCAGGCTTCGTCAGCGGGGTAAAAAAGTCTTTCTGGCCACTAACAGTGATTATCAATATACCAATGTAAGTATTACTACACAGTGGATGCTGATATACTGTAAGTGTAACCATATGGGATGCAACACGATGAAATCAGGCTCTCGTCAAATTTTGAGCATGTGGAGTTATTGATATCACTGTGAAGATTATTCATTTCCCTTTCTGTATGTGAATAAATTTTTGTTCTACCTTAAGTGGGAGTCAGGATATGAGCAATCAAAGACGATGGGGGTGATCTGTTGCTGCAGCTGAATTTAGCGAGAAAATGGCCAGTCAATTTTGTTAATCCTTATTTATCTTTATTAGGCCCTGCCACTAAATTGCAACTTTTGGGCTTTTCCTCAATCTATTACAGCAAATTTAACTCTGAAATACATTCTTAGATTGATATAGAAGGGTTCTGTGAAGAAAAAAAAATTGCATTAAAAATTCATTCACTGTTGAAAAACATGTGATTTCTCTGATTGCCTCAGATTGACGAGCACCTGATTTTATCGTGTTGCGTCTCATATTGCTCATCACAGACTAGAGACTACAAGGAATTGTGTCATAGAATTTCTTCATTCGGTCTCTGTCTCAGCTTGCCAGCTATCCCTGTTTCAAAGTGAGCTTACTTTCATTGTGCTGAAATATAATTATGTCATCTCATATTTTAGTAGTCATGAAAGTTTAATATTATTATCATTTGAAATCAGGATTTTATGGATAAGTTACAGGAATGCTGATTTTTAAGTCATGACATGGATTTCTTAGGATATGTCCTTTTTTTTAAAATTGTTTTTCTTTCAGTCTCTCTTTTTTCTTTGTAACACTGGTGAAGAATGAGAAGGTCCAAGGGTTTGATGCTCCTGAAATTTTCTTAGTTTCAGTGTGGTTTTTTGTTCATATTTGTTTCTTCATTTTAAAAAAAAAAAATTTTTGTCAGCATTTTGTGTCATTTGCCAGTTGATAATCAATTTGAAATTCAAAACTAGTTCCACAAAATACAATCAATCATTTTGGCCCTCAGCCAAATTACATCTCTTTACTGGGTAAATTCTCTCAAATATTATTCTTCAGTCAGTCATTTTTCAGCTAGTTACGTTATTTCCATTTGCCAGGTGTACATGATTTAAGACAAGCATTACAAAAGAGGATAAAATCACTTTTCTATTGTGAATTGAGACTTGGGTAATGAAAAATTCAGGAAAATTCACCAAGTGATGAATTTTTTTTTTCCCATCCTGACGATCATTTTATAATTTTTGGTTCACTTGTTTCAAATAATAGGAGTAAAAGTGATTTTTTATCTTTCTTTACAATGTTTGTATTATATGTTCACTTAGCTGGCTGAAAAAATGGCTCAATGTAGAGTGAACTTTGAGAAAATGGCATTGAAGAACAAACTGTCTGACAGAGTGACATACTGTGACTCCCATTGATCTGAATGTTTTGGTTTCATTGTGTATTTCAGAAAGTGATGACATACCTGTTTGACACAGAGGTAAATGCCATGTTGTGTTTTGTTGCCAGTGATATGGATTTATTGTGAAGGAATGTCACGAGACCGGTAGAATTGTACTGTTTGCCTATAGAACTAGTCACCTTTTGAACTTGTAAGTGCCAAGAAATTTTTTTCCCAGCTGTTTGGATTTCAAGACAAAAGTAGATAGACACACACAAAAATTGGGGGATTTCTTTTTGTTTGTTTCAAACATAAAAATGCATCTGTCTTTGTTTTTTGTCTTCTATTGTTCAAAATAACATGGATATTTTATTGAGAAAATAATGCAAAATCTTGTATTATCAAATGGCATTACTATTTGCTTACCTGTGATAATATTTTTGTTTGTGTACTATATATGAAACCTCCCTTTGATACTGGCAAACTTTTTTGTTGAGCATGTACCATATCCTATCCTTTTTTATAAATATTCATAATGAAATTAGATGAAATAAACTTTATTTGTCCTCAAGTTTTGTTTTGTTTTGTTTTCCTCTGTATATGTAGCTTTTCAGTCCTAAGAAAGTAGGCTTTTCCCAGCTTAAATTATTTGTCCCGAAAAAAGAAATTCATTTCACAGTTGATGAAACATAGAACATAAGTAACGTACATTTACATATATATATATGCATATGGCTTTGAATATATATATTAATGACTTTCTATTTATGCATCTTCAGTCCAATGCAGAGAAGCGAGAATGGATTGAATTCTTTGATTTCATTGTTGTGGATGCTAGGAAACCGCTCTTCTTTTCTCAAGGGACAGTACTCAGAGAAGTCAATAGAGTAAGTTGATCAATTTGTGATATTCTCCCTTGAATATTTTCTTCTGTGTTGGTCGGGTTTCTTTTGTAGAACAATGATCTATTACTTAAATTCACATTTTGTTTTTCTTTTCACTCGATTTTCCCATTCAGCACCAAAGGCCATGTATACCTATGACATATATTTAAAATGAATTACAGTAAATGTATTATAATCCTCCAGATTGATAGATTTCACTGTTATCAGATTTGTTAACTTTTAAAACTTGTAATTAATTACTGTGCACAGCTATACACTTTGAGTGTTTCATATCACTAGAAATACAAGAACTATGATTCCTTAAATTTGTGTCACAGTGAGCAAATAATAATTGTAGAAAGCCATCATAAAGCCCGAATATATTTGACCAGAGTATTTTAAAATCAACTGTTGATGATCATCATCGGAATTACGATATATCAGTCATTTAAGCTGTCATGAACGTTTTGAAGAGACTTGGTTCCTTTAGAGACACAATACTCTCAAATTTAAACTTTTATCTGTCAACATGGTGATCTCTTCAAATTCAGAAAACTGTTTCTGATTATGGTAGCTGAGGAGTGAGCATGCAACGTTGTGTTTTTTTGGAATGACTTTATAGCTATGGAGTAATATTCAAGGGAGAAAGTGTTTCCAAAATTGTGGGGCAGAGATATCAGAGCTATGAATGCAATGTCATATCATTTTGTCTTTCAGGAAAGTGGTGGACTTCACTTGGGAACTTTCACTGGCAAGATCAGATCTGGGGCTATCTACTCTGGAGGTAAGGCGCACTAGTTCGTCAGTCTGTTGGTAGTCATGGAACATTGAACTTTCTCTTTATAACATTCTGTGTTCTTGATTAGTTCTATTGTAACTACCATCACTGGTAGCTTTTTAGTAAGATTCTTCTAGTAAGAGTTGACCATAGATCAGTGCTCTCTAGTGGTCTGGCATTGTCATCGGGACATCTCAGATCCATCAGCTTTTAGAATGCCAGGTCATGCCAATACAGGAAAAGTTTTCTTGTTACATGAATGATTTCAGATTTATATTTGCAGCATTGAGTCTTTTCGTGGAGCATTTTTCTTCAGCCTGTTATGGCTGCAGGTAAATTAAAATTTGACTATATGGGGATCAGGAGGGCAGGAAGCTGAATACATGATCCCCTGACTTTTATATTAACATTTTCTCTGGCTATCATCTGTGATGAAGCTGATATTTGTGATGCTGCAAGTTTGCATATGTGAAACCTGCAATGGAAAGTCACTAGTGCATGCTAGTAGTGCTCCTGAATAAAGAAAGAGTTTGGATCTACACTTGAATTTAAGGCTTATCAATGTGAACTATATGTTCATTTGAACAATCAAAGGGTATATCACAAGGATTGATTTTTTTCATTTTGCTTTTCTTTATCTGTTTTTTTTTTTTTTAATTGTATTACTCAGTTTTGTTTTCTGCTATCAGCAATGTGTTATTCTTTCCTTTGACAGTTCATTATTTGTTAAAACGGGATGCATTTTGTATTATAAAGACATTTGTTACCCTAAACATTTGCATGAAATGTGAGACTCACAAGTGTATTGTTAGAAGTGTCGGACTGTTAAGGTAGCAAGAGTATTGCATACTGATATCTCCCACTAGATTATGTTTTAGTGTCAATGTGCAAAGTCCACTCAATGATGTTTTCCATCAGACTGTGTCTTTATCCCAGAAAAAATGGTACTGAAGCCTCACACTCTTTCTCTGCAACTGTGTCAGTTTTATTTCCATCACAATGAGCAGGAAGTTATTACAATGCCTCATGCAGTCAGTAGCAATGATCTAGCAACACAGTTATACTGCCCTTCACCCAGTAGACCATGCTCATCATACATCAATAATTTCAGTCACAAAAGCACTGCAGAGGCAGGACAGGATAGTAATTGTTTAAGTAATTGCCACTACAGAAGAGGACTGCCAATCTAAGTGTTTGCCACAATGGCACCAGTGCAGAACACAAACTGCTCCAGTCATATGATAGTTGAAAAGAGTCACAGTAATAGTGGTAATAACCTTGCCCATCCGTAACATTGCCCACTGCACATTGTCATATCTGCAGGTTCTGTGGATGTCTTCAATGAGATGCTTGGCCTGGTCAACTCCAGCAATGAGGTGTTGTATGTGGGAGACCATATCTTCGGCGACATCCTCAAGTCCAAGAAGAACCGAGGCTGGAGGACATTCCTGGTGGTACCAGAGCTGACAAGAGAGCTGAGTGTGTGGACACAGAAGAAGCACTTGTTCCACAAGCTGTCTGAGGCTGATTACCAGATTGCAGAGATCTACAGGTGAGCTGTGATTCATGAAATAACAGTCTTTCTTCTTTTTTTAAGTGCTAGTCTTGTGAGTGAGACTGATAATCATGTTCATCCATTACTCCCTCTCTTGGATTGTCTGTGAATCTATTGAGTGTACCTTTGTCATCCAGTGATTCAGGCTTTCAACAAGAATCATTCATGGTCTGTATCAGCCTCCCATATATTTCATGTCAAAGTATTCTTTCACACTACAGATGTCACAGGCACAAAAGTTCTTATACTTTTTTAATTTGATTATCTGGATCACATCATAGGCAGAACTGCAATCTGTTGGTGTCAGCAGATGCAGTGTTGGCCGCTGCAGTGAATGACACAGGTAGGATAGTTCTCCTGTGTTTGTTCTGATCTTCACGAGCACTACTGACTCTATGGATTCTTGTTCCATTACACTCAATGATGTTGCCAATGAGAGAAGCTGCTGGTCTGCCTCTTTTTGTTTTTGCCTTAATCTTGCCTTGAAAAACCATCTTCATAACTCTGATTCTTGGTTTCATAGTGCAATAACATACAGAAATGTACTCTATAAAGAGCAATAAGAAGTGCATAATGCCATATGTATTTTGCTTCACCTATATACTTTAGTGAGTTTACTGCCAGAGACAAGATACCAAGTCTGTACGCAAAATATCACTTCTATCAAGAAATTAACTTGATTCGCTTTATCCTTCTTTTACTTTCAGACATTTGGACAGCAGTGACACCTCAGAGCCTGATATTTCTCAGATACAGAAAGAGATCAGGGTAAGGCCACAGACTTTTTTTTGTATTGCAAAATAAGACAAATGTCTGACAAGTGATATGTTGCATAGAAAGAGGAGTAACAATCCAGTGGCAGACTTGCATGTTTTGAGAGACTATAAAGTTTGAACTGTTGCAGGAGCCTGCTCTCCAACTGGCAATATGAAACCACACCCAATACATTAGTTATGCCACAGATAAGAAATCCTGAGCTTGAGCTTCACTAACATCATTGTGCATATGTGGGGATATGGCCTGACTGTGTGATCTGATACACCTCAGTCAATCATTGATGATTTGTGATATAGAAATAGAAAAGCATAAAACTCTGAAACTTTTCAGAGATTCAGTTTAAACTCTTGGGTTGCCAGGGCTTTACTTTGTTGTGACAGGTGAGTGAAACTTTGGGAAACTAGCCATAAAAGTGAACATTTTCATTTCTGAATTAGATGCATGTAAAAAGGTAGTAGATATGGTGGAATTTCCTTATTTTCATTAGCAAGCTGTATCAGTATCATATAAGAGTGTCAGTGGAGACCTGATGACTTTACTTATTCCTGCTGTGATCCCAATGATAGCAATGGCCTTTAGTTGAGGGAAAACACTGAGATTATGCAAAGATACTGATTTGTATTTCATATTTCAGGATATCACACATGAGATGGACATAGCCTATGGAATTCTGGGTAGCGGCTTTAGATCTGGTAAGTAGACTGGATTATCTAAAAGTTTTGATGTGACGGATATCAGTAATTCAGCCATTTGATGACTTTGTCATACAGCTATGAAATTTGTGGAGCAGTTTCCTTTTTCTTCAGCTGACACCGGTGAGTAAGTTTCAGGAAGTAAATGTGGTACATCAGCAGTGAATGATTGCCCAAGTCAATAGCCACTGCTTGTCAGAGAAATTCACATCATTCTATGAAAGTGATATAACTTAGTGAAACATTTATGATGGATCCTTTAATTCATTTTGTTATGGGAAGTGAAATTACCCTAAACTAGCAGGTAAAAATAACTGAAGTCACCTCTGTAATATCATTATTAGGAGGGTCAAATAACATGAATAAGTTAATGTAAAAATGTACCCTACTTTGTTGTTTTATGGTGTCAAAGGTTTTTTTTTTAATATATGTGTTTCATACCTCAGGAAGTCGCCAGACCTTCTTTGCCAGCCAAGTGATGCGTTATGCAGATCTCTATGCTGCCTCCTTCATGAACATGTTGTACTACCCCCTGACTTACTGCTTCAGGGCACCAACAATGCATGTAAGGTTTGCTATAGCATTACAGATAGACAGATGTTTTTGCTAATATTAAAATAATGCGTAATATAAATTCATATGCCTGAAAACTTTTTTTCGGCCTTTGAACCTAGGTCATTTGACTGTGTGCATGTGTAATTGGCATATCTGATTGAGAATATGACTTTAGAAACTTGCAGTCATGTTTGGTTGCCATGGAAATAGCCATCATCTTGGATTTTGCCCTGTTTTTCAAAATGTTTCTCTCTCTCTCATTGCCACACCAAATTGTTCCAAACTTTGCGTGTCATTTCTAACATCTAATATCTATAAAGTGACATGAGGGAATTTAAGTTTCAGTAGTAGTTTTTTTTTTTTTAATGAACCTTTGAAAATGCCATGTATCAAATATGTACAAATTTGGCATTTTATCGATTAGAATTTTCTTGTCTAAGAAAGTAATGGATATACAATAAAAAGCCAATATGTCACTTTTTTAATCATGTTAAGGATGGTATGTGAACCGAATATGATGACAATATGTTGGAAAGTTTTGGAGGAGAGAGAAAAATAATAAAAAAAAAAAAAGAGGTTTTGAGAAAAATGCAAAAAAATGAAATCTATTAACTGTGAAAACACTGAAAAATCATCAATATGCACAAAAATACAATTTGGCAGAGAGAACATCGAAGTAACCATAGGCTATGAAATATGATACCCTCTCACTCTAATATCCGCTAGAGAGCTTGTCTCAAATGTGGCCTTGGTACCTATATTTGCTATTTGGATAAGTTACTGTACTCTTGTAGAGACATTTCCTTTCTTTCCCTTCACTGAATCTGAATGACTAAATGCCTCAACTAAAATCTGATGATGTTTTTTTAACACTAGAAATCCTCAAAAGACCCATGTTGAATTCAGCAGTTGCTGTTATCAGTAGGGGCAGAACAAAAGATTTGGCAATACCATCTTTTCATTCAATTTCATAGGGAATTTGGCTGAATTTTGACTATCCCCCATCTATGAAAAAAAATCTGTAATAAATCATTTTTTAGTCAAAGGAGCATTTTGGACCCATAGTCTGATACAAAACTAATTAGTGTTTCTAAAAATACAAAAAAAAAGAAAATTTTGCCCCCAAACTGGCCAATCTAAACACCCTTCTCTCCCCCCGCCACCCCTCTTCCCAACCTTAAAATGTTTCACATAATTACAGTCAGCCCTACATTACATGTAACTCCATTTATAAATTATGTAGCTGACATCATATTTTGAAAAAAAAAAATAAGCAAGTGAAGGATAAAGGCTGATCCTAAAATATGCATAAATACTTATTTCAATCTTTTCTTTATAGGCAACAATTTAATGGCATTTGTAAATGCATCATATTATGCAAAGAGCCATTTCGACTCATTGACCTACTCATTGATTGCTTGCTGGCCTTGTTTTCCAGATGCCTCATGAGTCCACAGTGGATCATGAGTCCAAACTGACTGACGAAAAGTTTCGGGAGATCACCAAGCTGTGGAGGTCTAGAGTGGGTGGCCCGGATGCTGCAGGCGAGGGGTGAGGCCAAACACTGTCCAGCTATAGGCTGGCTCAGGTCTTCTGTGTGAGATGTAAAGTTCAGTTGAGTCACTCGCGACGGATCTGCCAACATTTGGCGGGCTGGTCGCTTCCTTGCGCGGACGGATCCGCCACCCTTTGGCGGACTGTCTTAGGTTTTTGTTTTCTCTGTCCCTAACCCGCTGAGAGCTGGCGGAACCATCGCTGGTGACAGTATAGCCATTTGTCTTATTTCGTGCAAAGTTTCACGGAGATCTGGGTTATACTTTTTGAGTTATGGCTGATACGAGGAAGTCACTCTGAGTGATCCAGGCAGTGCATTGAGAAACGAAAACGAAAGTGTAGTGCTGTGCAATGTCCTCTGAAAAAACGAAGCCCAGATTTGTTGATTGAAAAAAACAAAAAGCAACAAAAAATGTTTAGATTTTTTTTAAACACATTTTTATTTCATACCAACCATGAGTCAAAATATAGGTAATCTTTATTAAATCATAAAAAAAAAAGTTTTCAACATACAGTATTTCTGTTTGTTTGGGTTTTTTTTTTTTTTGCATTGTGCTTTGTTTTAAGTTTATTGTGTCAAAAGAACAAGGCAATTGAGCAATTCTGAGCTGCTTGGTGATTTTTTAAAAACAGCCTGAAAACACCAGTCTCCAGTGTATGTAAAATTTCCGAAGGTCCAGTCTCCGTGAGTTAAAGGGGTAATGCAATGTCACGAACACCCAATGCTATTTCTTGTAAAATAATAAACTTCTAGTAGCCAAAAACATGTTAGCGGTGTTATTTTTGCGAAAACATCACCATTAATGTGTTTATTTTGCAAAATAAGACGGCTTGAGATTCTGTGTTTTTTTGCCGGCTCTCTACGCCATTAATGTGTGACGTCATATGTTTCCACGCATCTCTGTACTACAAGGCTGCGCATCTCACAGCCGACTAGTAAAGTCCTATCAATTTGAGCCTCAGGGTGTTTGTTTGACTCCGCCTTGGCTTCGGAGTGACACAGTGCAGGCCCACATCAGACCACCTTATTGGCCAATGTTTCTTTCTACTCCCTCCCAAACTCAACCCTTTCTTCACATACGATATTTGCAATGAACCAATGGTAGGAGAAAGGGTTGTACTCATAAAGGCGTCAATTTCATAATATGGGTGTCAATTTTATCACCCTTCGTCACTCAGACTATTTTCATTACAGATGTGTTCATAACCAAATACAATGCTTGGAGCAAATCACTTCACATAGGGGTGTGTTTACGTTCTTGCTATAAAATCACCGTGTAAAATGCAAGCTATCATTCCTCTAACCACATGGACTTAGATCACTGCCATTAGATCAGACCGGCTGACGTTGACAGGCAGCAGTGACTACAAAGAAATATATATAAGTGGTCTAATGGTAGCATTCAGTGAGAACAAAATAAAGCTGTCTGATATATAAACCAATAGATATTTAGGCCACTTTGGCTTTCATTCATAACAGTTATAGCTCACTTCTGCTCTCAACTGCTTGGTCACTGGTCACTGCCTAATTTGCTGAGTGGGTCAAGTGGTCAGGGGAGTCTGCATTATTATTCAATATGGTATAAACAAAGGTTACATCTATTTGATATTTTTCTTTTGATCATCGTTTCTTTTGATTTAGTTTCGGAGCATTTGAGAGGACTTGAGTGGGCCATGTGGCCCTTGATTTCTGGTCTTCTCTTCTGTTCAAGAGGAGTTCATCTGTGGCATGGAATTCTCACTTTTCTGTTAGGTAAAGTTTCCTTTACCTTTTGAAAGAGTGTCTATTGAGCTGCAAATACTTATTATGGCGATAATTTCAAACTGTGGCGATAAACCCCAAGTTCAAGTGACATGGTGAGAAATATCACTGCGCAACGAGGAGCCCTAAAATGTCCAACTATCCTGTGACGGACAGTTCTCAGCCATACAGTACACCATCGTTTACATACTGAATAGGTCCACTCAAGTGTCCCATTAGTGTGCCTTCTGGAAACAGATGACATCACGCCCGGTTTACGGTCAGTTACGGAAAACCGAGTGGTCCGAATGATCCCGTCTCTTTAATTGTTAAAATCTCAAATTTAAGAAGCCATCAGCTTCTAATTTGTGTGTCAGTGGGTTCACAGTAACCGCAACATTTCATCTGAGGCAAAAACAAACAGAAAGTTGACACAACAAAATGATGTTTGCAGTACCCCTTTAAGCTTATATGATTCTCCATCATCATAAAACTATCTCATCCTAGACATCAGTGTTAATAGAAAAGATTTCAAATCCAAACAGACTCTTGTTGAATATTCCTTTGTATGTTTTATAGGGTAGCTCTGAAATGGAGATCATTTCAAGTTGTTTTAAGTATTAAACTAATCAGTTAGGTAATATCTCAGTAGATTTTTGGGAGTCAGTTGTTTCATGCAAATCAAATACATTATATAGGTAAATAAAAAAAACAAAACAATCCATAATAAATGAGAAAAATGTTAAATCAAAGTTTTTAAGAAATATGTTCAGAATCAAAATCATAGTAACCTGTTAGGTAAGGTGATGCCCACACTGATTGGGCTGTAATATGGTATCCTAGTCCCAAGCACAATTACTGGCTTAAAAGTTGGCCTTACAGATGGTATAAAAGTATTTCCTTTTGTCTGAATAAAAACATAATAGCCCACCAGTTAATTCTAGGTGACTGCTACATGACTTTACGTGACACACTGGCATTTTGCAGTTTAATTCTGCTTTTGCCTTGGCCATTAATATTTCAGTGCTCTAAGTTTAGTCTTTTCTCATGTTACTCACAGTTGGGTTTTGTCACTGAAAATTAATTCTAGATTTATTTCTCAACAAATTTGACAGTTTACTTATTAATATAGCTTATGGATGACTTCCTTCCCCTTGAAAACATGAAAAACTGATGTGATTTCAAACATGGAAAGGAGGCCTGCAGCAATAAAAAGTAAAAGCTTGAAAGCAATGATACTTTTCTCCCACAGTGGTCCCAGTAGTGGCAAAGCGATCTTGCGCAGAGAGAGTTCAGAGCGACGTTTGTACTGCACCATGCCCAGGAGGCTGACGGAAGTGGGAGATGACTTCCTGAATGATCCTAGATCCGAGATCACGGAGGAGGACCTAGGAGTGGCCCCAGCCATCTCAGATTCAAATGCTTTTGAATGAAGACAACATAGAGCAGGTCTTGACACTGCAGGATAACGTCCTTTTTTATTCCTAGATATCTTTCAATTTATGGGTCCATGGAATTAAACAAAATGTAAAGTTGATAAGGCTACAGATGTTATCAAAATGTGAAGTCAGGATATACCAAAAATTTTATTATATTTTAATGACTTAGGCTTAGCTGATTATAACATTTTTGAAGTTTTGGTTTACGTAATTTAGTTTGGCAATGTGAACATCTAAAATAACGATCTCTTCTCTGTTCCATATGCCTACTATATAATCAGTGTCTTACTCTTAGCATCCAGAGCTTTTGAAGATTTTGCCTACAATGCTGTGCTATTTTTCATTTTGGTATTAACTATTTCAGGTTGTTTTATGAGATATGAATTGCCTTATCTATTATCAAACAGGCATAGCGTATATATTTAATGTATACAATTTACATTTTAATGTTCTAGATCTACCTGCTGCAAATATGGAGTATGGACTCATCCTTTTAAATGCTGTTTCCTGGATTACATATATCATCGGAAATTTTGCCTATCGAAATTTGCTTCATCCATTCCATATCTTCCAACATTTGTCTTTATGGTGGATGTGGCTTTTATTGCTTCATATTTTAGTAGTATTCATATTGCAGAAAGATACATTGATAATGGCTTTTTTACAACAGAAATAATGGTTCATCATTTCCAAGTCACAGCTGTTGTTTGTAAAATTCTGAGCCCCAGCAAATTCTAGTGAAAAATGTCCAGTGACCTCTACTGTTGAAACAGAGGGCCATTCTTCTTTATGTCTTCCGTGAAAGATGAACAATTCTTCTTCATTTTCATTTTGTTTTTTTTTCCCTTAACTCAGTGTGTAGTTATGGGGGTGTCTATCGATAAGCTGAACACCAGATCTCTCCCTAGCATTTGGGGCTTTGCAAACACTCCTCTAGTCCACTCCTGAATGTAGTCAGTCCATCCTTTCTTCCATTTGTCTTTTTTTTTTTTTTTTCTTCCCTTCCACTGTTCTTTATATTGCAGGATTAGCAAGGCCAATGGAAGTTGTTATATGACCCCAATGCATCTTTGTTAACTTCTTCAAACTGAGAGAAATGGTAGAACAAATGGGCACATCTGGGTAGTGTAATATGGAGAGCTGAGTAAGATATATTCATTTGGTTTTGTATCTTAGTTTTTACTTTTCTATAGTTTTATTACATGGGACTGGTTTTGTGTCATGTTATATGTTTCAGTTATAGTGCATTCAATACAAATATAAACAGTGCATTTAATTAAGGCACTTACTAGTTTTGTAGATGTTTCATTTTACTTCCTTATTTTATAGCTACACTCTAATACGATTATTAAGAAAATGTTTAAAAAGAAACCTGTGTTATTGAGAAAGAATCTTTGGGAACAGTTTTTTTGCTATGTAATTTCTTATGCTTACAAAGAAATAAAACGATGGGCCAATACGAAAACTACGCTTATAACAAACGGTTTTCGTTTCCCCGATCGCACTTTTCTTTCATATTAAGCATAACCAAGACCAAGCTCAGGTACCGAACCAGTTCCCTCCGACAAACAAATCATCCCTGAGCGCGTCAAGTAGGCCTAC
>JBCEWB010733099.1:0-16895 GCA_039654565.1 Peronia peronii | reverse complement strand
TTGGTGTGTTGATGAATTGGTCCATTTCTCTTCAATTAGAGATTTAGATCTAGGCTCTAAATATCTTTCAACTATTGCATACCGGTCAACATTGCCAAAATAAAATTCTGTAGTTTGGGCCAAAGTATTGCCAAAAAAGAGGTAAAAAATCTGTAGGTCACATATTCTAACATCATCCCTCAATTTAAGCCCCAAAACGCAAAAGAACATTCATCTCTATAAACACACAGGGTCTAAATATCTTAATCTTAGCTATCACAAAAAGAAGTAGATGTAATAGCCATTTCATAGACAGAAAACAGCCCGTGAGTGAGATAATCTCCGTCATGAGTGCTGGCAGTGACATTCGAATAGAATGATAGGCCGGTCAAATTTCACACCAAAATTATGTAGGAATCATAGACCCTGTCTTTTCATCCCTCTTATATAAAGTAAGCAGACATGACCAGTAAGACTAACATGATGATGCACATTATGGGCAAACCATCGTCTTCTGTCTGATGACATATGCGTAAAGACATGTATTCGTAAGCTAAGCAGGTCATCGGCATCCATCCAGACTTTTGAGTGAAAGATTCCAGGATGAATCTACATCGTTTAGATCGTGGTCATGGTCGGCAATTGTTTACGTTCTGACTTTATTAAGTGCGGTAGGTATTTAGAGGTTGACTGTAGTTGCAACAGTAAAGATTTATTATGATTTTGTTTTCGTGCCAGATAAGAAAAGTCTGCCAAATTAAAAACTCAAAATCAACAAAGAATTTCTGTTCATTTCCATTATTAAAAGTTACAAAAATGCCGAAAAATGCAAAAAAATTTTCCAAAATGGCAAAAAATGCCCAAAAAATGCCAAAATGGCAAAAAGTGCGGCAATCGTGCAGCAAGTAGGTAGAAATGTGGCCGCATGAAGTACGGTGTGGCCGCATTTTTCTCAGATCACAGATAATGCAAAACTCAAGTCAGTATCATGATACTGTGATATATCACAAATTGTTATTTGTTTCAAATTCAGTTCAACAATGTGGAAACTAAAAGCTTCATATTCTGATTAATTCTTATTTACTGTGAACACTTTAAGTTTTCGGGGCGTTAAAATGAATAAGGCAATTCGCCACTCTTTAGAGAATGATACTGTGCACCGACATCATATTCGGGATTTGTTGGGTTATGATAGATGTAAAAATTCAGGACACTGTGTTTTGTAAAAGTTTTGAGAATCTGACTAAACTTTAGCTATACCTTGCTTAAGAAACTGCAAACCTTGAATTCATAACATCTTGGAAAGTTATAGAATATCTGAGAAATTTGTCCTTTTTAAAATTTTCTGGAATTACATCCTGTTTCTCGTTCTCTCCAGAAAACTGACAGAGTTTGAGTTGGTTGAGATATAATTTTTTTTTTTTTTAATTTGATAAGTGTCAGTTTATAATGAGACTCTGGAATCAAATGGAAATGTCATTGCTTGGCAGTACAATCTCTGCCATATCTTCCTGCCTGCAATCTTTTCTTGATTAAAAAAAAAAAAAAAAAATACTAGCATGCTGCTTGCAGATGAAAAATCTTTCCCTTTCTTCCTAAAATGTTTTGATTATCTTCCACAAAAGCTCCCAGAATCTTACAGTTTTTGATTAATGTTTGCATAGAGCCCTGATTTCACTAAGCATGAAAAAGATAGCTTTGTGATTTTGGCACTCAAATAGGATTTGTGCTGATCGAAAGAGTCTGTTATAAACAGTTTGAGCAGCAGATAATCGGGGCTCTTTCAGTCATGGTGAACCTCTGAAGTTCAATTTTGCCAAAGAAATGAAGTTTTATTCCTTGTTGTTTACAGATTACCTACTGAAGACTCATCCATGCAGTATCAGAATATCAACTCAGTTGACTCAACCTGATTTTCACAAGTTCTCAAGAGTTGACATTGCATAAGAAAGAATACATTGCCGTTACAACTTGCTTTCTGCTTTTGCTTTGTTAACAAATTAGACTGCCTAAATTTGCCAGTTATCTATGGTCAGCTCAGTAACAATTTTGTTTTCCCCCATTTTTTGCTCACAGTCAGTCAATTTGAAGGATGTCAACTTTAAGAGATAACTAATTTTGTATATAATAGCATTTAAGACATTGGAATGGTTACAACAGTTAGCATTCTTGTATATTGAAAATTTGGTTATATGGGTGGTTCTATAGCCAACTCTGACTTACTCAGCACTGGCGGAGGCAAAAAAAGAAAATTGACTGAATATTCATCGTCAGGCAAACGAAAAAGAATAAAGTTTATAATTTCTATAGTTCACAATCTTGTCAAAAAGATAAGCAGATAACAATGTTTGTGAAGATTACTATTCATGAAGTAGGAGCAATTGTCACTACCAGAATGTGTGTGGAATTATTATTATATACTGGTAATAATAATAAACCCAACAATAAAAAAAAAAGAAAATGATTACAGTGAATTGGGAAAGGAAGGCCCATCATGCTAGGGGAAGGTAAAGCAAAGTTTGTTCGAACCACCTTCTGTCTTGAACTGAGAATTCAGTGACTGTTTTGTTTTCTGTCAATCCATAGAATATATTAGGAATATTTATATCCATTAGTTGTTTGGACAGTAATTTTCCTTTCATTAACATCATATGTATAGTATGATGAGAGCCTGGAAGAAGCAATATTATTCCTTTGATTGTATTTTTTTTTAAAAGAATTAGATGAGATTATACAAAATTTAGTGGTTAACAAGTTTTCATGTTTTTATGTTGTCCAGGTTAACTAAAATTATAGCACTTGTTGTCATGAGCTCATGAACATGTAATATCAATCACAAAATTGGCTTTTTTCTCAGTTCTGACTTTATAGATTGCTGCAGTGCAGATGATGTGAACAATGTCTCACTTTCAGGTAGTGGGCAGTTCATTCATTTTTTTTATATTTTTTTTTCAACAAAAATTGTTTGCATCTCTGTTTCCAAAGCAGTTTATCACCTTCTCAAAAAAGAAATTGAAAGATCCATTTGTAAGACTATCCAAGCCACACATACAAACTAGTTCTGATTTTTTAAACACCATTAGTCTCTCTGCAGGTGTGTTATCTAAGAAAGAATGGAAACAGTAAATATTGACCAGGAGGCACAGTTTATTGCTCAAACATGTAAAAAGCAATCTGTCTAGTCTACAATATTGATATATATATATATATGTACTTGAAATGAAGTGGTAGCGGAAACATTGTTGTTATTTTCTGTACGTGTTTGAAATAGAGAGAAATCATCCATAAGCACTCCATTTTAAAAAATTATCAAAAATATATAATATAATAAGGGATGGGCTACCATGGCTGGCAGTATTATCCTGTACCAAAACACTATATAATTACAATACATATGTACTCACAACTTTAGAGTAAAAATTACAGGAGAAAATCATATTCATGTGAATAAAAGTAGAGCAAGCACAGGTATATATATTTTTTTCTTTGTTTACTTACAGCTGTTAGAGATGAGATTATTTTAAAAATTGAAAGTAGATAACATTCTTCAAAAAGTTACTCTGTTTGTTGCTCAAAGGATGAGTGAGGACTTCCTTGACCATCAATGAAATGCCTTGAATTTTCTCATTTCTGCTCATTGGGTTTCATGAAACAAAGAAATGTAAAATTGTTCTCTTTTCTGTAATTTTAGATATATATATAGACAAGACTTTGAATTTTGATAATTGGCACAGGTTGTTTTTGTTTCGCAGAATTACATAATGACAGCAATGATAAACTCTGAGCAAAATGGCATTGGCAACATTGTTTTAATGACTACTCATTGGCATTTTTTTTTAAAAAAAAAATCTAATTCAGTGATTTTGGTCTCAGTTTAAATATGGCCTTGTTTTGGGGATAAGAAACACTGAAAATATTAAATCTGAAAATTGTATACGTAGACACCGTCATTTTTGAGATTAAAGAATACAATTGATGCAACATTGTTTTACTTAGTTCACTTGCTTTTTGATGTTGATTCACACAACCTGCTCTTATATATATATATATATAGACCATATATATTCATCCATTTTGTAATTAGGTTAAGTTGTATCATATTTGTGAACCATTACTTACTTTACTGTTAAATTGTTATACATGAATTTCCACTTCACTCAGTATTTATGTGATGGAATTCTGTGTTGCAGAAGGGTTGAGAATCTGAATGGTAAATTAGTTAATTAGATTGTTGTTTATTGATATATATATATATATATCAGAAGCTTATATTTCAGTTTCAGTACATGAATTAAACTAAATTGTACCCAAAAAAATGTAGGAAGTGAGAGATGAGTGAATCCTTGGGAAGGTTTCATCAGCAAACAACATCATAAATATGCTTGTTGTTGTGAGGTCAGATATGGTGATAGTGATGGGAAATTGCAGCAAGATGAGCAATTTCACAATAGATTTTAGCTACTTTTAGGCATTGTCCCTTTTTTTATATTAGTGTATTTTTTTGTTTGTTTGATTGTTTTAGATATAATTGATTTCTGCCAAGATAGTTTTCTATTTCTTCGTCGTTGGGATCTGAACCACAATAATTCATTTACTGCATGATTTTGCTATAGGTCTGATATTCATATTCATCATTTTATTTGCTTTGTCAAGTGTTGGTTCTGGGAAATGTTCAGGGCATTGATATCAGCCTGATTATGTCACAAAATCATGCTTGTGTCATCAAGTGAATGTTGCATTGGAGAATTTTGGTCTGTGACTGATTTTCAAGTAAACAATGTGCCAGTGTTGAAGGAGTAGCAAACACAAGATTAAGTTATGAAACAAAAGAATGTTTTACTGAAATAAAAGTTCACTTGACTGCAGCAAGTGATGAGTCATATGTTGTTATTTTCATTCAAACTTAGTTTAGAATTGTTCAGTGTTCCTTCTCTGTCAAAAAAAAGTCATTAGGAGATATATTCAAGATAACATGAAGAAAGTTACGCATTGCTGAAGCAAAAGTTGCTGCATCACTATAGCATGACATTTTTTGTTCTTCTTACTGACTTTTCATCCAATTTTTATTCATTAAAATGGGTGAATAGTTATTAGAAAAAAGGAATTCCTAGTCCTTAAATCGCAATAAGCAAGGTGTCATACTGATGAAATGATGTCATCAAATGTACATACAAATTAGAAAATATTTTTGTTTTATTTTCCTATCAAGAGAATTGCTTTGAAATCTCAAGGTAGAAGAGAAATTACAACAAAATTGTGGATGATATGTTGCGCAGAATATAGGACAAATACATGCATTGTCTGAAATTCAGCAAAGTAGTGTCATCTTTGAATGTGAGAACAATATGAAGAAATTAAAAGAATTAACTTGTATAGAAACTGTGTCGGCACATTGAGAGGACAGATTAAATTTTATTTAGTTCTATGTACATGTACCAACAAAATTCATGTAGAAGGAACCAAAGGCAGTTGGTATGGAAGAAAACAGTTATTTGAGCTGAGGGGGAAAATGGGGTAAAGGAAAATGTATTTACCATTTTGCCAGCAGTCCAGTGATTTCATCAGATTTTTTGCTTTATGCGTGAATTCAGCTAGATGTTGGACCAGTACACTATTTTCATCTCAATAAAATGTATAGAAAACTTTGTGTGCAATCATGACCAAGATTTCATGTTGTTTCTTTTGAAGTTTTTCTTTTTAGTTTTTCTCTGATGAAATACTGATTTCGATTAACATGAGTTATCAACAACAAGACTTAATTGATTCAATAATGTTGTGGGTAAATGTGCCTATCACGAAAGATTCTCTGAATTAATGTAGACTTTATCTTCAAAGAATATCATTATTATATATTGACTGTCATTGATTATACATGTGAACGACAACGTGGTGTGCACCAGTCCTTATTTTTTAGGGAAGTCTTTACTTCCCCTGATTATGGACTTGATTTCACTGGCTATTATCAGCTTCTTTTTTATTCTGCTTCACCATTCAAACATGATTGTACAGCAGTGATACTTTTGATTCATCCTACCAGATAAGGGAGTGATATACAAGTTACATGTGTAATGAAGAGGAAACAGTCTGCTCATATATCCACATAGTGTCTCTTTTTTTGGGTTGTTAAAAAAAGTTGTCATCTGATATCATATACTGTCATTTTAAGATGAGTATGATAAACATGTGTATTAAATTAGAATGTATGGATAAGAATCATGTTTATTATCTCTTACATTTCTTTTGGTATTGACATGGTCCTGTGCATGACCGACAATGTTCGTGATCGACGGTTAACGGTTAACCAGCTCCCATGACCGTCGATGATCGATTATTCTATCGATTAATAAATATTTTCCTCTTTGTCATGTGTAATGTCGGTTATGGTTATGGCCTTGACCTTAGTCTACTGTCACCAAAAACAAAAAATGCCACCATCCTCAGTCAGCCTGACTTTCGGTCACTTGGCCTTTGACCAGTGACTTAGATTAAGAAAAACTTGGGGTGTGAAACTCAGTATTTCACAAATCTGACTCGACAGATCGATCGGGCACCGAATTCTAATGCAGTTTGATACCAAATGTTACCTTATAACTCTCATTAGTTGTGATTTTAATTTGATCAAAAAATGTGGCAACCATCTCACCAGTTACTAATTTGAGAAGGAAATACCACGCATTCTTACTCTAAGACTCAACAATAGTCTGTTTCATACGGCTTTTACCTTTTCAAGATACCGTAATTTGGTGCATACACTATGGTCTGTTTCAGTCGTTTATTCAAAGAAGTTTGCACTGGGGAGGGGGTTGAGGGGTATATAAGGGGGGAGAGGGGACAAGTGGGAAGCATATTATACAAAATTGCGCTGGGTGCCTCGAAGTCAACCACGGAAATGGCTTTAACTATAAAAGTGCCAGAAGAAACAGAATGCAACATTTTCACTATAATATGGATTCATATTCAAGAAATAACAGTGAGACAAAAATGGCAATAACACGTATGAAACGAATATCATGCTACCATTTTGTAGTTATCTAAAACTTAATTAACATGCAAATTAGGCTTGTGCAAGACCGAAATTAAATAACCGTGGAGACACAAATGACATAACACGTATGAGACGAATTTCTTCTTATGTGTAATACAGCTATCTAAAACGTAATTCTCATTCAAAGTACAATACGTAACACCCCCGCAGATCGCCCTTTGGCACTTCTAGAGTTAAATACTGAGTACAACTTAGCGCAGAGTTATTTTGTTTTTTTCTTTTGTGCTCTTTAGTTTAAAAAAAAAAAAAAGAAGGGTCATACACAGGGGGAGGGGTATGAGAAGGATGACATTGGGACGAATGCATGTTGCTGACAGACGGAGTTTTCCTGAGATCAAAGACACCGGTGTAGCTAACTGATGAACGCGTTCGCTTCATGGTCTTATCATGACTGTCAACGTAACCGATCTTCGGTCATTATAATCGATGATCGACAATGATGTCCATGACCGATATAACCGATTATCATGACCAGTCATGCACAGGCCCAGTAAACTTTCATTGATTATACCCAAAAATAAAATGTAGTAAGGCTTGTAGAAACAAATATTGCTCATGGAAGTACAATTTCCCACCAAAAGTGAAATATGATTCATTTAGCCATGTGACCAATGTGGCTGTCAGTCCCAATAAATCCCTATACACCAGGATAAGTATGCATGTTGTGTTCCATATAGAAATAATTATTATACTGCACTAACTACAACATTTCTTTCATTAAATTAGAGCATTTTGACACATGGAGTTTCAGAAACTTTGTTGTTCTAGAGATACTTTTATATATGTATGTATGAATGGATGAGATGCAAGACCAATATATGTTATTTTCACATAGTGTTAGTTATTTCCCAGAATTTCAAAGAAGAGTCTTTTTATGATGAAATAAGTTTTGTTCAATGTCATTGCAGTAGTTTTGTTCTAATGTCATTGCAATTCAATTCTAAACATTATCCTTACTTTTCAAAAGCTCTAAATCCTACATGTCTTCTGTCCAGAATTCAATATATCCTACAGATTGGTAGAACAGCCACTCAGAAACAAGTTTTCAGTCACATGAATGCTTAGTCACCTGGTGTTCAAAACAGCAACTGTAGAACTTGCATAGATATTTTAAACACTTTTAATGGCTTTGTTTAGTCAAATATTAGAGTGATAATGTATTTAGTAGACCATATTGTTCTAAAAGTGGACAAATCACCTGGGGGTTTTTCTTGACCGAGTTTATTTACATGACCAGTCACCTAAATAGAAAGAAATGCCTGTCCTGGGCTATTTAAGCAACTAGTCACTTATTTAATGAGATATGAGATAGCCCTCTGCAAGAGACGGAAAGGCCTAAAGCGTAACATTAGCTTACAGGGGGTGAGGGTATGTGGCCAATAGAATATGTGTCTGGGTGGGTTGGGAAAGGAGGAGGGGTATGGGGTAGGTGTGTGTATCTTGGTGAAAAACTTATATTACAAAACTTACTTAGGGTTTGACTCGTACCAGGGGATGGGAAACACTGGAACCTATGGGATTTTTTTAGCGACGACAGCTCTGCACCTTTAGCCTCCATGGATAAAGTGTGTTACACATGTTAAAAAAACTTGACAAAGTTTTCAAATTCCAATTTCCACCCACAAAAATTCTCACAAAAACAGATCATGTTCTTAAAGCTGAGATAGTCCTACTTTGAAACAGAGTTTTTAATTGGGGGCTGTCTCCATGATCTTCCTGTGAAATTATGTGTGATGGGGCTCTTTTGCATAACATCATGGACATAATCTTTTGAGCCATGAAAAAAATTATAATAATTAATATATTATAATTATAATAAAAAAGAAAAGTGTCACAAGAATGCTGCCCATTGTGCGACACAAGGTCAATATCAATGTTGGATGCTTAGTCAGGTTTAAGCACAGCACTAAAATTGTTTACATGACAGGCCACAAGCCATTCAGAGTCGTGAACCTGAAAATAAAGAAACCCATGTTCTCATATTTATTAGCAGTATTGTATCTTTCATTTATGAAACTGAAACGAATGAATATAAGATAGTGAAGTTATTCTGCAGCATTAAATTTAGATGTTTCTTTCTCTCTCTGTCTCAGATAACTATTTTTGTGGCTGTGTGTGTGAGAGAGAGAGAGAGAAAAAGAGAGAGTGCTTGTTTGTCTGTGTTGTATGTAGTTGAAATGCATTACCCCTACCCGTTCTTGGAAAGATAAAATTCCTGGAGTCCTGAAAGCTGGTGTAGAGATATTTGTTTCTCCTTAAAATAAGTTAAAAATCCTTAAATATTTATTCTGTTTCAACATTCTAGCATTAAAATAAGTTAAAGTTAAAAAATAGATGAATCCAGGGTGAAAAGACCAGAACCAGTCCCGCTGGTCCACAAGAAAATTCCAATTACACTTTCAGGGCTGATCCACACGAGGTCAAGTTTTTTTTGGTTTTTTTTATTTGTTTGTTTGTCTTTCAGTCATAAGAAAGTAGGATTATCTTGGCTTTAAATGGCTGCCTGTTTTTTTTTTGTTTTTTGTGAAAATATTTATGGGTAGAAATTTTGAATTTGGAAATTTTGCCCAGACAGTGGCAGTCTGCCTAGTCTACTCTTCATTGATTTTGAACTGCCAAGGTTCTTTAACGTGTGTAACATACACATAGGACCTCTGAAATTTTCACCCTTATCCCAGAGGGCTAGATGTTGGGCTTCCCTAGCCAAGGAGCTAGGCGACCGTTGAGTCACTGAAAAAATGCAGGTTTTGATTTTCATATCCTCCGCTGCCCAATGGCAAGGATTCACAAGTTGAAACCGCAACCCACAATGTGTGTTGTTTGCACGGAGCAGGTGCCAAACCACATGGCCATGGTGACCCCTACACAGTCAAGATTGAACCCAAGATTATATCTCCGACCCTTCTGTCCTTGTCTTTCTCTTACCTCCATTCCCTCCCCATTCTACTGCACACCTAGTGCCATGTTTCCCTGAAGTGGACAATCTTACATCAGATAACACCATAATTGCTTGATGACTACCCGAAGGGTTGAGGCTGTACATCTGTATGAACAGACAGCCACTTCATTTTCTGAACATGAAATTCAGAAATAATATGAACTTTGTATATTAAGGTAATTACATATAATCCTTTAGTGATGGGACACTCTATTCTCCTTCTTAAATAAAAACTGGGTATTGTCCAGCGAGCGAAATATTGTAACTGAGATAGACCAAGTCACGTAAATAGCAAAAAAAGCACACAGGGCTATTTTAGTATTTATGCCACTAGTCACTCAAATAACTACTACCATTTATTTTTTTTATTTATTTTTTTTCTTTTCTTCAATTTTAAGTAAGTTTTGGTTAAGTTTGATTTTGGACCCAAAACAGTCATGACAATGGGCCATCTGGTTTTGCACCTGGGTTTAAGGTTAAACATTGGTTTCCATAAACTTGGACTTCTTCAAGATTTCCTGTTTATGTACACAAACACATATGTACATAAACAAAATATAATGTTTACATTCAAAATCAAATTGATTAGGTTCCATTCAGAACTTAGGGGAGAAATACTTGATTTTTTCTGTTGGTGTTTTTTGGAGATATCAGTTTTTGCTTTTCTTCCCCTCATATGTCTACATACAGGTAAAGTATACAGTTAATTAATATTATTTATGGAGCAACGTTCCATGCATGATGCAGAAATGCCACGGAGATCTGAAAAAATTAGCTGAACTTTTTTCTAGTGGTCACTTGGTAGTAAAGTAAATGCTTGTTATCAAGGGACCTGAGCGTTAGTGCTAAGCAATCTGCTCTGTCAAAGTGCACAGATCGAAGCACACTAGCAGATCAGAAAGATCATAGCATCTCTCATGATATAGCATTATTCATTGATAAATGTTACAACTTACAGCTGTTTTACTAAGGCAGAGTATTTAGGAAATTATGGGGATCCTATATTACAATTACAAGAAGTGGAGACATCGTTGTTTTATTAACCACTGATAACTGTACTTGTTACTCTTATTCTGTTGTCCACATAATATAGATAACAAATAATAATTTTATTTCACAGCATGTCCACTCCATCTTGTATCAAATCATTGGTATAAAACATAATTCAGTGGAGAAAGATTCAAATGAAATGTTAATATTTATCTTTGAAACAGCACAGAAATGATTGTTATTGTGTGCACATGCTGTACTTTACTCAGTGGTTAAATATACATGTATGTACATATATTTATGAAGAAATTTCGGTTTACATTAGTTCTTGATAGTAGCAAGCAATCCAGATAAAGCATGTAAATGTTTAATTTTTTTTTTTTTAAAGAAGAAGAAGAAAAGAAAACATTTTTATCTAGTGTTAGTCTTTGAAATAGATGCATTTATTTTCCAAACAGCACACTAATATGAATTTCATTACTTGATGTATCCCTCACATTTGATGAAAAACCAATATCTTCTCAGGAAAAAGAACAAAAGTGATCCGTTTTGTCGAAGAATTCTTGAAAACAATTGTAGGCCAGTGACATTAGCTCTGAGCAAATTTCAAGTGTTTTGACCTACTTCAGCTAGATACTCTGCAGTGCCAAACAATGGGGATTATTGCACCATTATAGATTGCCATTTGGTACCTTGAACCTTGGAAATCTTCTGCCACATCGTTATAGTGAGGCATATGCTTGCAAGATGTTGCCAGTATAGATTTATTAAGGTCCACCTGTGCACACTGGTCAGTAATTTGCATCTGTCAATCGTGCCACTTCCTCGAACTGAGATTTTTAAACACCCAGCAGTCAACCATGTGTGCCATCCATCTCGTTGATCAATTTATCAAAGTTCATCAATACACAGTGATCTGTTTTAGTGATCCTGCTACCTTGCTAGTCTATGAAACAAAATTGATCACATAATGACAAATGTTCATGCATCATATTTTGATTTTGTTTCTAACAAATTTTAGAGATGGGATTTTAATCGTAAATAAGTATTAATTTAGGGGGCTAAATGACTTGTGCTTCCAGAGTAAGTGTTACCGAAAATTGTTTCAGAGAGAGAGAGATGTTTACGGTGTTCTGACAATTTGACATAATTATGTGTTGAACAACTTCATGACACATTGGTAATAATACTGCAGAGTACATGTCATAAGTCATCTTGAAACCTCTGTTATTCTGAAATATGAATAATCTTTAGATTGAATACATACATTGAATAATAACAATGTTGGAGAGAAGCAGAAAACGAAAAACAAGATGCATACCTCCAGAAGTTATTTGCTTCATTTCTTTCACAGCAGCTTGACAATGTATATGTTTTATTTTAGATATTAATGTTGTCACTGCATAACGTGCATCATCATGTATTAGTAGAATACATAATACGTACTTTTCAATTTGTTTGGTTTGATCAATTTTCGACATTGAATGTTATCTTTGAGTTGGAACTGTAATGTTAAAATTATATGCTACAACATTCAGACTGTAGTAGAATATCTAAGAAAAGCTTAAGATACAACATGATGTTATGTGCTCTACGTTTACTTTGGAAATAAAATGCTTATTTATTTTCCAGTTTATTGAGTCGTTCCATAATTTGTAGCATGTCTCAAGAATATAGAATACATATTAACATAAAGATGCGGTTGAAAAATGATATTTAATATCCTTGTGCATACTGCCGGAAAGATGAATGGCTGTGGACATGTAAGTACATGTAATTTATTTCAAAGTGAAAGAGCAAATGGGAAATATAGATGTAAATTGAATGACGAAAGGGCTATAGCTTAATTCTAGATAACTAAGAAGTGACGAGGCATCATTTTTGCAAGAAATCCGATTTTGACAAGTTTGTGCTTGCCTTTACCAATGTAAAATCCCAAATGACATTTTTGCCGTGTATTTTCCTAACATAGTTTGTCAGTCACATACAATCTGTTTTTGTTACCTTTTGTAACTCTTGTTTTCTTTTTATTTGATAATGAAGCGACTGTTATATAGAAAAGTAAATCGATTAATCATAAGCAGTTGGCCGGCGGATGTAGAATTTATCTTGCTGCAATAATATTGTGGATTTGCTTACTAGCTTGTGTATTACATTACATGTAATTAGTAATATTAGGGAGTTTGCGATTCGCCTCGATAATAACAGGAATATACCCTTTGACCCCTGAAGCGTCACTTTTGGAAATTCCCGGAGGGTGCCGTGTGCAAATCTAACCGTTGTTTTGTTCCCAAACGTCCTTTCTGCCAGCTTTCGACGGAAGTTATCGCCTCAGTATGAATTTGATTTTGTGGATCATTTTACATTAAATTATTGTATCATTTTAAAATTTCAATTTCTGTTAAGTACCAAAGTGGCCATACTTTAAAACAAACCATTTTTTTGAAAGCTCTATGCTTGTTTAGTAGTGCAAATTATGCTGGTAAAGCGGGTTTGTTTTGTAGGTTATACATGCCAAGCAGACGAAGCACAGCTAACTGTTACTAGTGTTAGCGCGGGCTTCTCGAAGGCCACGGTTGGTGCATAGCCAAAGATAGTAGATCTAGATCTAGATCTAATATGTGCGCTTAGGTTTTTGTAGGCTATTTCTTGTATCGAACTAGATCTACTCTTGTAGGTTAGATCTACACCATTGTGGATAAACAAAATTTAAAATTGTTCAGGTATTTTTCTCATACAGATATCAAATCGTCGATTTTACTAGATCTAGATCTACTGAAGGAAAAAAAATGATGCAAATAGAAAGATAGGAACCATAAGGGGAAAAAATCATTTAAAATAAGAATAATGCTTTTAACACAACAGAATTGCTTCCTTAATAAGCTACAATGCAATGGCCTTGCCTCTCAAGACATCTTTTCACATTCGTGCACAGTAATCACGAAGCAAAAGGAACAGCTTGCAAAGCCTCGAGATAACCTCCACCAGGAGGTTGAAAGACGTATATAGAACGTAACGTAAAGCTTGCAAAGAGTGAATGAAACGGCGTATATTGTTGACAACAAAATTGAAATTGTAGGCCTAACTAATGGACCTGGTGGCAATCCGTTGGTGCAGTTCATGGTGAAGTGATCTACAATTATTGTTCATAAGTTCATATTGTAAGGTTAGAATTTGTATATAGAATATAATTGGTGCAAGCAGACAGAAAGACAAAAAAAGACAGATATAAATATACGTATTTAATATGAATTCGACCATAAATGTCTTAAATCAGTGTGCAAGCTATAGATCTAAATCTGCGTGCGAATGTGTGTGTTTGCAGAATCTAGATCTACATAAAACAAAACATAATAAAATGACTGAAATAGAAACGAAATTCGCAACATCTGAAAATAGAAATTAACGCTCTGATTTTTACAACTTGTTGGAAAAGCTGCATTAATGATCACATCTCGCAGCATTGGAAAATATTGAATTAAAGCTTTTATTTTTATAATCATCAGAAAAATTGCCTTAATGCTCACATTTCACAACTCGTCAGAAAAATTGCATTTGTCCTTATTTTTGCAAGTTGTTCGAAAAATTGCATTATTGCTAATGTTTGTCATTAGTCAGAAGTTAGTGCATCAAAGCTGTCATTTTACAACTTGTCAGAAATATTTCATTAATGCTGACATTTTGCAATTTGTATAAAAAACTGTATTAAAGCTCTTTTATTTCATAACTTCTCGGAAAAATTGCATTAATGATCGTATCTCACAGCGTTAGAAAATATTGAATTAAAGCTTTTATTTTTATAATCATTTGAAAAATTGCTGCATTTCACAACTCGTAAAAAAAATTGTACTGAAGCTCTTATTTTTACAACTTGTTGAAAACATTACATTATTGATCACATCTTCCAGCGTTGGAAAAATATTAAGTTAAAGCTCTTATTTTTATAATCATCGGAAAAATGGCATTAATGCTGACATTTCACAATGCATGCGAAAAATTGTATAAAGCTTTTAATTTTACAGCTTGTTGATAAAATTACATTAGTGATCACATCTCGCAGCGTTGGAAACTACTGAATTAAAGCTTTTATTTTTATAATCATCAGAAAAAGCACATTAATGCCCACATTTTGCAACTTGTCAGAAAAATTGTATTAGCCCTTATTTTTACAAGTTGTTTTAAAAAATTTCCTTAATGCTAATGTTTGCCACTAGTCAGAAATTAGTGCATCAAAGCTCTCACTTTACAACTTGTCGGAAAAATTTCCTGAATGCTGACATTTCGCAGCTTGTACGAAAAATTGTGTTAAAGTTCTTATTTTTACAACTTGTCAGAAAAAGAGCATTTATATGCTTACATTTTGCAACTTATTGGAAAGGCGAAGTTGGTGCTCTCACATTTAGCACCTTGTCAGAAAAGCTGCAGCAATGCCCATTTCATGATTACTGTTACATGTATACAAAAGTACACGGTTAATATAAAGCTCATTCTCACTTATCGTGTAGACTTTTGGGTAATTGAGAAACCTTATACTTTGTTAGTGAATTGAGCTATCACTTTTTAAAAGAAAAATCAGATTTACATCAGTTGGAAAGGTTTCAAACAGTACAAATAAATATAAGATTTAGCTTTTCTTTTTTTTTTGTACATGAGCAGAAGCTAGATCTCGATCTACATAAAAACAAAATTAAATGAAATTACATAAAATAGCTCTATGTTTAAATATCCTTTTTTTCAAGGGGAATAAGTTAGCTGGATCTTGTATTTAAATAAATTTCAGCCGAACTCAAAAAAGTTTAGTAGGCAGTTTGCTGTACATGCTTGCATTGTTGATTCGATTTATCGATTATAAACAGCCTGATGCACACATTTTCTTGAAACAACAAAATAAACAAAAGAAAATATTAACCAAATAAGACAGAAAGAGAGAGAGGAAAAGGGGGGGGGGGGGTGAGGAATATGAAGCCTAGAATCTAGTAGTGACCAGTCTAGATCTAAAAAAAAAAAATTGTAATACGTATTGGCTACGTTATAAGAACATTGATACATTGTTATTAAAATAATGGTCTGCCGATCATGGGATCCCGTAATGACACAGCAACTGATCAAAGAGAACACGCGCTCTGGACCTGAATCTTGAAAAGCGCACATCACGAGAGCACAGGTAATAGTGATACGTCCACGTAAACATTCAGTAAACGCAAAATCAAATGGGAGATCGTTTTGCAGATTATCTGCCCCTCCCAAAAGAGGGACTCGTGTAAGGGGAGATAATTTTGACCAGCCGAATTACTTCCCTTTCCCAGCCAAAGAGGTCTTTAGCAAACGTTGTAAAGAGGAAAAAATCCTTTACACCTTGCCATTCGAGAGAGTGATCGCAAAAAAATTTGATAAAATTATAACAGTAAGAAGAAAACATCCTCTTTACATCATTTTTTTTTTTTTTTTTGAATTTTTCATGGTGTATGTCTCAAGTAAAAAACGCAGAAGTGATTTTTTTTCCTCTTTTACACAGTTTGTCCAGTCCCTCTTGTGTCTGGTAAAGGGAAGTAATAAGACTGAGCACAACGATCTCCCATTGCGCCATGAACGCAAGGGGGTCTATTTTAAGACTGCCTAAGAATTCTAAAATAGCTAATGTCCCCGTCTTTCCAGCGACGGAAATCGCAAACTTCCTATTGCTCTGGGTGTGAAACTGTATAATAATCAATCCCGGCATTTAAGAAACGAGTAAAAGATCAATAAAAAATAAAATACAAGACACAATTACTCATGAGAGAAACATATTTTTTCAATATTCTTTACTTGGTTGGTTTTTCTTAAGCCTTTCAATCCTAAGAAAGTAGGATTATCTCGGCTTTTTTTTTTTTTTAGAAGTTGCCTGTTTTTGCTGAGAAATTTTGTGGGTAGAAATTTGGAATTTGGAAATTTTGCCCGGACAGC
>JBCEWB010732878.1:0-16898 GCA_039654565.1 Peronia peronii | reverse complement strand
ATAGATAGATAGATAGATAGATAGATAGATAGATAGATAGATAGATAGATAGATAGATAGATAGATAGATAGAGAACAAAGCCGCCTAAATCACTAAAAGATCAAAATGGAGGAAAGAAGGAAAGCACACAGCAAGACAGAACAGATAATAAAATATGAATACATAGAAAAGCACGGAATCACTACGACTTACGATAGCCATTTACTATTGATGATTATAATAACTATCTTAACGAGGACGTCGGAAACAATCGAAGTTTATATATACTGGCAAACCGGCTTATCGTTGTGGTCTAAAGAAACATACTTCAGCTTATTTAGTCGTAGACTCTTAAGCCATTGAACAACCAATCGCTCTGTTGTTTCGCTGGACTTGCGAATGCCTTTGATCTTGGCCCAGTATCGAACGGGCAGACCCCAGCGTCAAGAAAATCACTATTGAAACATCTTTGATCTTAGCATACCATTCACAGTACGATACAAAAGCAAGAGCCCGGCGCGTACGGCCACTTCTATCTGAATCAAAATAAAACTCTTAGGGTCAGTACGTCACCTCTGTCCAGTTCATATCAAGGCTACTAGCCTAATGATTTGACCAAAGAAACTGCAGACTCAAATAATGATAATAATAAAATAATAATAAAACAAAAAGAATAAAGAAGGAGAAGAAGAAGAAAAAAAAGAAGATGAGAAGCTCCATAACTACAAAACAAAAGTGTAATAAATAATAAATGGCAATGACAGTAAAAAATGCATATCGACTTTTACACAAGACGGTGGAACCAGAGAGAGACAGAAAGAAAGAAGAAAGAGAAAGAGAAAGAAGGAAAAAAAGAAAGAAAAAAAGGGTCTTCTCACACCGACAACTCATTTGCCTACGTACTCATGGACACAGCGAAGGAAACAGAGCAAATAAATCCCCACTGTGGTGGAATAACGATGTTGCATGCTACATGTCCATCTAGACAAAGTCCAAGAATTCACATGGTACACATGGCCAAGCATATGATCCGCTTAAGTTAAACCTCCATGAATTGAAATGGCTAAGCAACATTACTACAGGGATGTAGATCTAAGGACGAGTAAGCCGCCGAGTTATAAAGTTACCCAACTTTTCAGGTAAGCATCGGGCGCGTGGCCCGGTGTCACCGTTATAGCAACGGCGCTCTGGCCCCGAAATACCGTACTATTCCCTCTCTCTTGCTTTCTACTATGGCCTATCTACACTTTCTCTCTTGCTTTCTACAAAACTATGACCTACCCCCTATCCGATATACAGCGAGCCCCTCGGCTCTTAGGATAGATTACAGTTAGGGCCCTTTTGCCGCCCAGATTCAAGATATCATGAATGAAGATTGTCAGCTAAGCAAAGGTCTGTAATGTGTGACGGGCAGTCGGGCGGGAAGGACTCAAAGAGCCCTACGATCGCATACATGGGCGAAATTTCAATCGTTCGCCGTCTTCCAGGCTCGGCGATATCCACTGAAGTTATCATGTTATCATTAGCTTCTGCCCGTCTGTCTACATGTCTTTCTGTCTGTTCCTTTAAAAGTTGCTGCTTAATCTCAAGTTCAAACTGTTTATCGGTAACCAGAGGAAGAGAATCGAAGACAATGACTGTATCTCTCTGACTGTGAACCACGACGACCTCAATATCTCTCCTCCCCCCCCCCACCCCCCACCCCCCTCCACCTTCCCTCTGTTCTCCCCCTTCTCGCTCGTCCCTCCAGTTCCCTCCTCTCGGGTTCACTACCACCTTCCTTTACCCCAAATCTTATCCAACCGGGTACACTAGCGAGCTCAGAGTGACATCACACCTAACCTGGTCATCGCGACCTGGGAGTATTTTAACCTTTTAAGTATACCGTCCTGCAGTCAATGCAATACAGAAATTTCATTTCAAACTCTTTTATATCCGCCTACAGACAGGGACCATATATTTATTATGTTTTCCAGGAAGTTTTGAAAGTTTGCGAGTATGGACTGGACTGTACGGAAACAAGCGCATAGACCTCAATCATTATAGCTGGCTATTTGCAGCTTTTGTTCAGCAGATATGAAACTATCTGGCTGACCGGAGTTCAATAGCTAACAAAGACAGCTAAGTTAAATCTAGTGAACAGATTTATATATCAGATTCTGACAAATCAAAGATTAAATTTGTTGCATTTAGACTATCAGATAATCTCATTCCATGGAATGATATGCAGAGCACCTATTCAATCTTCACGCAATACAGGGGCCCACTAGAGTTGTCTCCTACTGAATGCCCCCTAGGGTTTGTTTGTTTGTTTTGTTTGTTTTGTTTTGTTTTGTTTTGTATTATAGTGATTGCAATCACTGTTAAATCATTGAATGAAGGATGGTCAAAAGAATAGTAAAATACGTGCCCTTTGAACTCTGCTGTCGATGGTTGATCAGACTGGACATTACATTATGTATAATGCAACGCCTTGGAAACATCAGTTCATGAAGTAAAAACTGACCCGCGTAACATAATTATTTGACACATTGTTAATCTTGGCTCCAAAAAACCTGAACGCTTAGAACACGTTGAGTGTTTTATATCAGAAAATAATTTTAAAGCTCAGATTTTTTTTTTTTTAATCAGACCCATGTCCATTCACTAGAAATAACCTACCCTCATAGTAACCCCTGTCTTAGAACAATATTTTCATTTTGCATTAAAAGATGCTGTGGCCCCTAGAATGTTAAAGAAAACAAAATTAAAAAGAAAGCACTTCTGTTCTCTTCGTTCTATAGACACAGATAAAGTAAACGCTGTGCATGTATGTGGTGCTAGAATCATCGGCACATAAAGTAAAGACGTAATTCATAAAGAAAAAAAAAAAAGAAAAAGATTTTAACAGCCATTCTATCGTGTTCATTTTATATAAACAGATAAAGTAAACGTTATATGATATTGAGCGAAACCGGCACTTTCCTGCTCGGAGTTTTTCCGATTCTATCAAGTTTGTTGCTTTAAAAACGTGTCTATTTTCTGTTTGAATTGTTTTATAACAGGAGGCAGGAATGGAGTAAAGTATGTACAGCAATATGAGGGCATCAGTTGAATAAAAATGGAATGGAAACTCTTAGGAAACTTCTACATACCACGTAAAATTAAGATACTTGTTCGTGAGCGATGAATGCATGCTGGCATGCAAGATGTAATCAAGGTGTAATTTGAAATTCAGTTACATATGAATTTGTATGTGTTTCTTATTAATGCAAGCCCCAAAGGTGATTAATTGTTTAACAAATATTAATTTTAGAGACGGAGATAGAGCGAAGAGCAGAGGAAGACGGTACAGTTGAAAAACAAAACGAATGAAAGGTAGGAAGAATGAGTGTTTGAAAAGAGAAGGAATACAGAAGGAGGGAGGGAGGGGAAGAGGGAGAAGAAAGTGGGGAAGCGAGAGATAAGGAACAGACAGGGAAAAAGACATGTAATGAAATGAAATGTGGGAAAGAAAAAAAAATTGAATACAACTGGAGCAAAGTGAAAAAGGACGACTGGTTTCTTTCAAGACAGACTGCAAATATTTTTTTAATAAGGAAAGAAATGAAATGTCTCACAGGTAAACCGTGATGGAATGTCTAGCCTAAATTCTTAATTTCTCTCAATTCTTTTGAAGATGTCATAGTTGTGCCTTGTAAGATTAACTCAGCTAGGTGTAATGGATATAATGTTACCACTGTTTTGATTCCTTTCATCTTATCTCCTCTGCTAGTCATAAATTAAATTTCTATTTCAAAACAGAGCCATTATAAGGGTATATGATCTAAACACAATTTCTCACAGAGATTCGCAACCGTTCAGGAAATAACACTTTAACTGTTTCAGTGCCAGAATTCGTGCGTGGCACAGTGTTTTCTCCTCTGTGGACGTTCTATATACGTCTTTCAACCTCCTGGTGGAGGTTATCTCGACCCTCTGTGTAGGAATAAGCTCATTGGACATCAGACATTTCTTGCCATTTTGGTCATTACTAAAGCCCTGTGTTTTCGTAACTCTTATGGTCCATATAGTATTATACTCTACACTTCCTTTGATTAACCTCTTAAACTTGTAAACATATCCAGTCATGCTAGGCGCAGTGTAGCCGTAGTCGTGCTGATGCATATTAAATCTCAACATAAATAACCATAGAAATAAAAAATTGTGTTTTCGTTGCAAAAGCTACCGTGGTTGGATCTTTTGGATATATTTCTAAATGTCGTCATTTACATGTAGATAGACAAGGAATTACTGACATATTTTCTGCCATATTACAGAGACTTGTGTTATGTTCTTTTTTTTCTCTCTCTTTACTCTAAAATATTAATGTCTCATCCCAAGTTCTAATTTTTTATTCATGCTACGTACATTCCATAGTAACATAACAAAAATAATTTACTTAGGAACGGTTGCCAGAGTAATTCTTGAAAATAAGGGAGTATTTCGGAAAATATTAAACAATTTTAATATGTGTTAGCTAGTAAAAGTTTAAAAGATAGTTGAGAGAACAAAGCGAATAGTTACTTGCTGCCCGAAAAAATGTGACATGGCCGGTCCATGATGAATGACTTATACTTCAGTACAGCACAAACCTGTAATATGTCCCATAATTGCAATAAAATTTGAAAGAGAAAGGGAGAGGCTTTAAACATAATTTTTATTTTATGTTTCTCAAGAACCTTAGCATTAAATTACAATAGATCATAGTTACTTGTAGCCTAGACAGTATTCTAAACAAAGGAAAGGTGCTGACTTAAAGACAAGCGCGTAGAGTAGCCAAGGAGATTGGCCGCTGTGTCAAGGTTTGGAGTCAACTTTGCGAGTCATGCTCGACTCAACAAGAGAGCGCACAGTCTGTTCTGAGATCCAGAACTATTCACACAAGTTTGTGCAAGCGCGCAACTGCGCAATGAGATGAGGATTGCAATCCACAAGATGCAGTGTCCGACCGACATGATTAAGACAGCAAGGACTGAGAAAGAGAGAGAGAAAGAGAGAGAGAGAGAAAGGAAAGAAAGATAGAAGGACGGAAAGAAAGAAAGAGGAGAAAAGAGAGAATGAAGATGAAAAGAGAGACGGAGAAGGAAAAAAGAAAGAGGGAGTGATAGAAAGAGAAAGAAAGAGTAATAGAAAGAGAAAGAAAAAAGAAGGACAGAGAGAAAGAAAACAAGGAACAAGAAATATTAGAAGAAAGAGAGAAAAGAAAGAGAAAGAAAGAAAGGAAGAAAGAAAAGAAATGGGTAAAGAAAGAAATGAAAAAAGAAAAAAGATAGACAGAAAGGAAGAGAGAAAGAAAGATAAACAGAAAGAAAGAAAGGAAGAAAGAAAAAACGAAAGAAAGAACGATGTACTTGATGAGTCCGATGCTAAAGGAAAAAAATCGTTGAGAAACTTATAAACAACGATATCTTACCTTGCCAATAATGAAATTAATAATTACTTAAAATTGTTGCGTCCACGGGAAACTTGAGAGCACAAACACGCACAAACTACTAGTATGGACACCTGGATTAACTTTTTATCCCAAAAGAAAGAAAGAGCGATACATTTTGAACATCGGAGTTTGAAAATAGTCTTAATTTGTTGGTAATCTAATTAGAAATACATGGGCTATTCAAACTAGTACGCGACAATTTTACTTTCCAATGACAAAATAATCTGGTTCCACTACAGAAATATTCAACTATTTTTCTTTGTTTGTAATTTTTCTTTGTTTGTAATTTTAATTGATGTTGATATTTATTCCGCTATCGCGCACAAACTGCTGAGATCTTGATCTACAACTTTTTGAGACGCAGAAAAATGCACGAACCACTTTATGTCAATTACGAGCAACTTAGATACGACCTGGCCATGTGGACGTGAGGTAGTGATAAACACAATAAATTATCTGTCTGTTTGTGCATTTATTCCATAACTTGCATCTAGCAGGACAGGTAAGTCAGTGACAGTGATAGAGAATGAGCAGTTACGTCTATCAAACGCTTGACACAATGCATAAGCCATAATAATATGATCAATTAAAGATGATGATAATATTCTCATGTTCATTTCTTAACTCCTCTTTTTTGAAGACCTCAAGGTTTTCAAGGCAATGCTTTGGCACTGTCATACGCGATCGTATCAATGTTATGCTTCAGGTCAACATCATGCATTATCACTGTGGTTAATGCCACCATCATTTAAGTTAAGATTTTCATCGAAACGAAAGTTTCACCAACAAAATATCATCATAATATTTAGGAAACGCCTTTGGGCGTGATGAATGCGCCGCTTATTTTTTAAAAAAATCAATCAGTCAATCAATCAATCAAACAACTGGCCACCACGGTTATTCTTGATCTAACCAGACACTCATCCACCCTTGAAAATCAGATGACAACTTCATCGCTCTAAGTTGGTACCTCATGTAAGCCAACGCAATTGTCAGACACAGACCTTTAAAATCTAATGTCAGCGCTGTTACTCCTTTAAAAAAGACGACTAAGCAGAACACGAAGCACGGCTATTTCTAAGGCTATGCAGCAGCGCGCCGGCCACGGTGGGGCGGACAGTGTAACAGGGAGAATGCTATGAAAATTATTATTGTTATCCACATATCTATACAGCTATTTTACACTAAATTAATGCAGGCGAACACTATTTCTCTCTGAAATTGTTACTTACTTACAGCTCATTTCGCCCCATTAGTCGAAATTATAAGTGAATTTCACGACGCTTAAACGAAATTTGCATGATTCTTTCTTTATCTAATACTGTTTCTTTTTTACTTGAGACATCCTGATTTTACTGTTTGTTGTAGTTAAACCAGTTTTCCAGGTTAGATTCACCTTGAAATAACATAATTTCCACATTGCTATCAACTTATGATAAGCCTACTTCACGCCCTTATGTCACTGGCTGATAACACTAACTCAACACCGCTTTTTTTTTTCCTTAGACAAGGTACCTTCGCACACCGTCACAATGCAGGGCAATATCGCAGGAACATGTTCACAGTTTTTACGGACAGATCGTAAGTCTATATTTTACACAAAATAAGCGAAGTGAAGGAGTCCTCTTGCACAGAAATCCCGCATCCGGTCTGCTAAGATCTGCCTCTCTCGTCTCTATTTTCTACAGATAATTTAAATAAAGGGATGCCACTTGCATAACCTTTTACTTTAATCTGTTACAGTTAGCGAGCTTTTCACTCCAAAAAAAGAAAAAAAGCACAAATGTTTATTAGACTGGAAATACAAGTAATAATAATCTCTAGTAATGATACAGGCCTATAATTATTGAACCCACCAGAATCAACTTCCGAGCTCATGGCGACAGTCATCACAAAATACAATAATACTAATGGTCATAATAACAAAAACTGTAATAATAAAATAACAATAATAACAATGATGATAGAAAGGACTTGTATTACGTTGCCTGGTGCATCCCTATGTGGTTAGTAGATTTGTCGCTATGACAAACGATTAAACAAAAAAAAAAAAAGAAAGAAGAAGCAAAATACTGCTTAAAAAATAACAACAACAAAACGTCCCCTCACACATAAGGTTACTTTATCAGACGGATTAACGAGGCATGCACTGACTGCTCTAAACAATCCCGTAGCCGATTGCCCTATTAAACTAGCATAGAGAAACGGCCACTACTGTCATTATCCAGTGCAATGGGTCGGGATTGAGAATCTCGGCTCTACTATACATACAGTACTCCAGCCCGTCTGCCGTCTCTTATACAACTTACACTACATGTAGAGCATAGCGGCAAGGCGTATGCCTGGTGTGGCTAGTCTTTACGACGTCTATTCCACTGCTAACAAACCGTAGCCGCAAAACGAACGTACGAAGCGATCGCGACGTCGTGGAGAATTTTGTTTGTGCGTTACCGTAACAGTAACGAAGTGGCCCCCTCTGTTACAAGTAGCGCCCAAGAAGGAGAGCTAAAAACTTAAAGGCGACGGCGAATGGCCTGGTGAAGTAAGAGATCAACTTCAGACTGCTAGCTCCGTCGTTGGGAGTCACGCACTGTACTGACAGAGGGAAAGTGTGGGCAACGGACCTACTACCTGCTTGCTCTCTGTTGTCTCTTCGATGTCTGATTCTGAATCTGGTTCGGTCGTCCGTGCTTTACAACTGCTGCTGCCGCTGTTCTTTTATAGTTCAGTTGGCAGTTCCGTTACAACACTATACGTACGTATGACAGTGGGTACATCCGTGAGTTTGTTACCCTCAATTTACGCACTGCCACCCCGCACTCTTCCTCCACCCCGCATACCTATTACATACACACGTAACCACATCAGATTCTCTCGAGTGTCCACCCCCTGCATTGTCTGTCGGATGTGACGGGTACTTCTAGTGCAGGTCATAAACTCGAGACATCATCAATACACGTAAGTGCGTGAGCTCGACGCATTTTAGGGAACGGATAGTGTAAAAGAGAGAAATTAAGGGTGACGAAAGAGCGATCGAGTACAAAAAGAACAGTGCGACATTCAAAGTTCAGGGATTGGACAATGACTTTGTTGTTGCCGGCGTATTATCGCTGATTTTGTTGTTGTTATCGCTGTTGTTGCTATCGTTATTGTTGACGCTATGGATTCCGTCAATCTGCACGATCGTTATCTCACTGACGTAAAATTGTTATATATGAAAGAAAGGGGAAAAAAAGAGAAAACATGACAGAAAGACAGGGAGATACATAGAAAGTGACGGAAAGAGAGGAGAAGACAAAAAGAGAGCAAAAAGAAGAAAGAAAGAGAAAAAAGAAACGAAAGACAGTAAATAAGAAAGAAAGAAGGATAGAAAGAAAGGAAGAAAGAAAGAAAATTGAAATGAAAAAAAAAGGCTATAGGAAAGAAACGGAGTAAAGAGGAAAGTATAAAAAAAAAAAGAAAGGGAGGAAGGAAGGAAGACAGCGAAAAAGCAACAAAGAAAAGGAGAAAGAGTGAAAAGAAGAAAAAAAAAGAAAGACAATACGAAAATAAGAAATAAAGACAGTGATTAAGAAAAGGATAGCAAGAAAGAAAGAGACAGAAAGAATGAATGGATGAAACAAAGAAAGTAAAAAAGAAGAAATAGAAAGCATAACATCGAGGAAGATAAAAAGAAAAAGAGAAGGGACGAGAGAGAGAGAGTGGGGGGGGGGACGAGAGAGGGAGAGACAGAGAGAAGAAAAGGAATGTGAGAAACAATAGGAAACAGATTTATGTTGTAGACGAACCTTTGACTCTAAGAGATCATCTCTCCGGACAAAGGTTGTAATTATTGAAACGTTAGTTCCCTTAGTACTGTCTGTTTTCAGAGATACATGGGGAACAATGCGAATATTAATATGTTTACGTTCTGATAGCCATTCATTGACATTTGCTAGAAGTAAACCGATTGAAAATTATGTGTTTCGTGAAAACAACAACAACAACAGCAGTGACAACAACAACAACAACAACAACAACAAACAGAAAACTGAGAAGAGTCAGAAAAAGTCTATTATTTAATCATGATTCAGGCATACTAGTTCTTATTATCAACGCGATCCTTCGTTCCCTATTACAATAGTTAGGGAACCACATTGAGAATCCTGAAGCCTGTGTCAAGTCCATTCTCCCAAACTTTAATTCTTTGCATTTCAAGGGCTTTTTCTCTGTATATCTCTTATTCCCATAAAAAAAAAAAAAAACATGGTGTTGTTATCTGTAGATCACACACACACATGTACGCACAAACACATGCACACACAAACAAACAATCAAAAGTCTTTATCAACGATCGGAAGGACTTTTAGGTTTACCGTTGTTATATAGGATGTTTGGAAGGAGTGATTCATACTCTGATTCTGAGCGTGCACTAGACGACTGTACCAAATATAGAGGTCAAACTTTCCATGACTGTTCCTTATCTGTAGGTGAGTACGCACAGTAACAGAATCATATATCATCAGGCAGAGTTTTCAAGAGAAATCTTATCATCCTTTAGTCCGAGCCAGATGATAAAATTACAATTCCATGAAGACATTGTAAAATGAATTTAACAGTAGAAGGAGGAATAAATTTATATGAATAATCGGAAGATGTCAAATTGTCTGAGAGAAATTCCATTTATTATTCATTTTGTTTTTGTTTTTGACTAATGGTAAGGGATCCGAGTCTTCATTGCGACAAGGCGGTATCGATATTTCTCATGCCTAAAGTTCGTACACTGTACAGGGATAAAGGCTATTCAAATGCATTCTATTGTTATTATTATTATTGTTATTATTATTATTATGACTATTATTACTATTATTAACAGACATACTGGTCGGCTGACTCCTCTGATATAAATTATATATATATATCCTCTAGACTTACCGGATGAGACAGAAATAATATTATGAGCGTTATGGAATTCTTAGCACATGTAATGGGGAAGATAAGACTTCAACGCTAATTATATAGGGAGAAAGTTTCCAAATTTCCAAATACCCAAAGAGAGAGAGAGAGAGAGAGAGTGAGAGAAGTGGAGAAAGAGAGAGAGAGAGAAAGAGAACGAGAGAAAAGGAGAGACAAGTGAAAGCACAAGGAGAACACGATAAATCATGCCAGAACATCTGGTCTAACAAGACCCAGTCGAATACTAAGTGAACTGATTCATCATGGAAACCATATATAAAAATCATAATAGTATACATTTATTTTAATATTTGCATGAGCTATTTTGCAGCAGGCATATTATATATATATGAAAAACTCGACCGAGTTGATGTAAAGTGGGGGTCGAAAAGAAAAATGTATAGTGTCTCTCTTTTTCCTTGTTAGTTTGGTTAATTCACTGAATTCTCGTATCTTCTGTTATGTGAATCTCACTGTATTCTTTGTTTCTTTTTTTTTTTCCAGTCCATATCACTGAACAAAAGATAAGGGAGATAAATGTTCTCTAGACGCAGATATTACTTGCCTCCCGTAGTTGTTGAGTCTGATATTTGTCATGTTGTCAGGGCTAGTAATATTGTTTGGGTGCGAGGGCCGGGGTGAAAGGGCGTATAAACTCGAAGCGAGTGCAGCACCTGTATTGTGTGTGTGTGTTACTACACCATTCTTACGATTTAGAGACTCCAGACTTCCATGCCAAATGAGAACTTCACGGAGCCTTAAGATTAGAGAAGAGCTTAGTTTTAATAAGGTGAGATTAAAGCCAATGTAGAAAATATCATATTCAGCTGCGCTGGGTTTGTTCAATCATTACTTTGATATTCTTTATTTGAAAATAAGTTTTTATAATAACATGAAACATCCATCGATATTCTATAATTCCACGAAATTCAACTGTAAAGATATAATATAATATTCTATTTGTAAGGTCTTTCATAGATTTGTATTTTATAGCAAATACAAAATAGCAAATATTATAATACAAATATTATAACTGAAGTATAATTGAATCCATTAGACAGTTGTGCTTCTGGATATTGTGCTTCTGTGGTTAATGAAGTAGTAAACACAATTTTGATTCATCAGCACAGATTATCTGACCTTTCACCCCGCCCTCATATTGTGTAAATAATGGCTTCCCCGCAAAAAGAACATCTACTGGGAAATAATATTTCATTATTCTAGACCCTTCCAAGGTAACACATGTTTTTCGATGTTTTCACTGTAGAACAAATGTGTAACAATATTAAAATATCTGAAGTATAAATAAGTACTTTCCACTGTATACGATCCATATAACTACAAACAGAAAAATCTTTCTGTTGAAAATGATCAGTTTTGACACTAATTGACACTATCATTATCAAGATGGACCCAACCAATGACCTGGATGTCATGTTTATTTTGCTCCCTTTCCCCGGCATTTACCAGGCACCCTTTGAAAGAATCTATCAGTAAATATCACAATGTCAATGTCAGGATGAATAATAGTTTGAGCCAGATGAATTGTATCAATAAAGGTCATGTTGTTACATATTCTGTCCAAGAGAGATTCAGAAAATCTGACATTCAGAAATATTTATTCTCAATCATAAATTGGCAAGAATACCATCTTATTCGCTCACTGTTCCTTAAGTATCCGTTCAGTCATAAAGATAAAATGATCTCGGCTTTAAATCCATGCTTATTTGATCAGAAGAAATATGGATAAAATTGTGACGTTCTAGCAACCTCTCCGCCTAATCTAGACACGATTGTTAACTGCCAAGGGTTCTTTAGCCTGCAATCGTTTACACCTGACCTGGGAATGTCTTTGCTCGTATCTGAGAAGTCTAGAAAGAAGCCATAGGCCACTGAACAAAAAAAGAAAAGGAAAACGAATGCCAGATGTTACCATGTCTTCTATAGATTCGAATACAGAACACTTAAATCTTAATTTCATCTAAAGTCACATGGGTAGTTGTTTAACCACGGCCACTCGCCCCTTCTCCTCTCCTCTCCCACCTAACTGTGGATGCAGAGAGCCATCTAATACAAACAAGAAATTTTATGCTGTACATATTTATATACATAAAACAAACTTTTGAATGAAGATTAATTGATATTTAGGTTTCGTTTTGACAAGCTGGTAGCGTCTGTTTGTTTAGACGTTTGGATCTTTTCAGACTGAACGAATAGTTTGTGTTATTGTGACTCACGCCCCACACTAAATTTCTGTAGAAATGTGTAATTATACAATGAGATATACGGAACACAATTATATAATATCACAGTCAACAAAGCCACTTTGACTTTCCCCCCTTTCAGTTGGTGGTTTTAATAAAGGCAAACTCTCCTTCGAGCAGTGCCGTTTTTCCAAACAATACTTATTCTCCTTGTTAAAGAAACCTTTTGGTTTGTGCCTCAAAGGCAGGATATTCCATGATAAACATAAGCGCAGTGATTGCCAGTGCCTCAGTCCTCAGGACAATAAAAATATTATGTCTTCTTATTGTGTGGTTTGTGCCACTCTCTGTGTCTCAAAGACAGATATTCAAGTCCAGACGAGATCATTGTACTTGTACAATCTCTGCATTAGGCTTTTGAACAGCATGGTTATTTATAATGTCTCGCTATTTTGTATGGTTTGAATCTTCCTCCATGTTTGAAATGCAGGACATTATTCAAATTTCAGTACCAGTAAAGTGGTTGCAGCGTGCGTTCTATATACGTCTTTCAACTCCTGGTGGAGGTTATCTCGGTGGTTGCAGATTCGGTTCAATCATTGGTACTATATTATTACTTGAACTACGTCTCTTCATTGTGTGATTTGCGTTTTTCTTTTTATTTCAAATATGGAATAGTGGTATTGAACAACATTTCATTCGGGACAAACCCAACGGGGTTTCCCGCAGAAAGTAAGCTAACAACCAGGAAGTGAGGCACATCTGCGGCATTCGCAGTCTCTCGACTAGGCAAGGTAAGATAAGATATCAAATGCTTTTAACATTAGAATTTGGCTTAAGTCATTTGACACATCAAGCTGGATAGGAATGGGCTAATTTATGTTTATGCCATTAACCGGGACTGTCAATGTCGTCTTTAGGGTGTCAGTCTTACACTCCAAAATACTATCTGGGTCCAACTCGATGCCCAGACTCTCAACACTTCACACAAGTCAACAAGGTCCTGCTTCTTAAAACCATTTATCTTTCGTTCGTAAACAATCTTGTACCTCTGAACAAAATTTGATCTTGAAGTCCATAGTCAAGATGGAATACAATAATTTCATAAAATATGATAACTTACCGGCAATCAAGTACATCAACTCAAACACAATGAAGGCTAAGCGATATTGCTTACAAGATTTTGCCTCATTTCCGGTAAGAGCCGGAAGTCATTGGTTTCGGCCGTAAGTACGTCAGTCTCTTTCCTACGTAATTATTAACACTACTCACTACTATTATTATTTGGAGAGTATCTAGGTTCAATTGGCTATGTCTGTGATTCATAGAGAAGAGTTTTCATCATAAATTTCCTATTAACAGGGTCAGGCCAAGTAGTGAGACAAACGTGGGTCGATGGAAATTCCCAAAATATTGACCAACTCATTTGAGATCTCAATGCAAATAAAACGATTGCAAGTGGTTTATCCAACTGGACGACACATGAGCTATGAATTCCCAAAGTATGGTTTGCGTCTTCAGCTGAATAAATGATAAATATTATGCAAGCAAGTTTGCCTCACCAGCGGCGTGCACTGTCTGGCCTTTGACCTCGTCCTCAGGTTGTGTAAACTATGCCCGTCTTGTGGAGATCTCGGGGTGAGTTGTTATCTTGTGCCCACTCATCTCACATCTACAGCCCACCTAACAGGAGCGAAGCCTCGGTAGAGCCGGTATAAACGGGTTTAATCTGAATCCCCATTTCAGAAATTGCATCTTTTCCCGATAATCTTTTCTCTCATAAGGTAGAACAACAATAGGTATGGAATATGGAACATAATGCGTTTACAACAAATTTAAATATGCCGAAGAAAAATAATCAAACAAACTCACACAAAGTTTTTGTCTTGACACAAATTGAGCCGAGGGAACGCTTAAGTATGCAGCTGTCCTGACTCTGTTGTTGTTACTGTTGTTGTTTAATCTGTTGTATGAGACTTCCAGTTATGCACTGGCGCCAGCACTCGCGGCATTTTAAGTAATTCCAAGGATCCATGATGCTACTGGGAGTTTATCTTGTCTAGATAGAATATAATAATATCAGACCAAAGTATCTGAAAACTGGATGCTTTATTGGCCATGGTAGTCAGACTTAAAAACTGAAATAGTTATTTGAACCCTACTTTAAGAAAATGGCATCTTTCCTGTTGCATTACCTCTCCAATACTGAACAGAGATGCATGTTATATGGGCAAACCATCTTTTATACCAGAGTATGATGTCCTGTCCACAAAGAAAAAAAAATAATATGCGACCGTTACAACGCATCTCTGCCATAGTCAAAGCAGTAAGATTATCTTGAGATCCTTTTGTTGTTATGCTCTGAAATGTTTGTCTTGGTCTAGAATCGAAGGAAGAACTTTTTATTTTTCATAAATCAGCTACAGAAATACATTATCCCATTGCCTTTCGATTATTTAACTAATGAGAACTATTCTCCTGCCAAAGTTAAAGCAACTGCTAATCAACAAATGAACTCACATGATTATCACATGAACTTCAAGATTGACTTAAGATTTGTGGATTTTTAATTTTTAAAAAAAATTTTAGTTTATATTTTCTGAAATTCCATAGGCGATTTTATAAGTCTCCTCTGCAATAATGATAGCCAGCATAAAGTTGCTGCCAAATATTTAGACCTGTGGCTTTGATGCAGTTTCGTGATATGCAAAGTTCCAAAAAGCTTGTTCTGTATTCAAGGACAAGCGTAGATATTTGCAAACCCTTTTGTTTCACCTCAACTACCTCAGACTTATCTGGGAGCTGATATGGTCATATCTCCTTTCTCTGCCTATTGGCTATCCCACTTTCACCTTGCCCCCCTGTGGTCCATGTTTTGTTTCACTGCTTTTCTTCTCCACTCAGTAATTTTACTTTCTGGTTGTCCTTTTATTTCGTGGTTTTATTTGCTTTTTTAACTATTTCTTATTTATTTTTTTTCCTTTTAGTGATCCTTTCATCATTCTTGCCTCCTTATCCTCTTACGTTCTTCCGGTTTCTTCTTTAATTCTTCTTTAATTTAAGATTGTTCTTCCTCATTATTTTGTTGTTTGTGTCTTTGTTTGTTTGGGATTTTATGTTGTTGTTGTTCCTTTGTTTTTATATGCATGTGTGGGATTTTTTCTTGTTGCTTTAATTTTTTTTCTCTTAATTTTTTTTTTTTAAATCTGTTATTCTCTTTCCCGTCTTTGTTTCTCTTTCCCACATGACAAGGCCACCCATTTTCTTCTGGGCTTAAACCTGTGAGGTCTTCATTTGGATTGTGGCTTATCTAGGATGTGATCTAATTCGAAAATGCCCAAGGCTTTTTAATAACATCTCATATCAAATGTTTATAAACTTTACCGGTAATGAGGTTATTTTTCTTCTCCGAATCTTGTTCTATAGAGTCATTCTTTTGCTGACGCAGCAAACGTTTTCTTTCAGCTTGTAGGCTGTAAAACCTGCCGAGTTAAGACATAATTATTATTTTGTGTCATTAGCACGATCGTAAAGTGAGGAAAAAAAAACCCAAACAAGTCAGTTTGATGACAGGTAAACAGCACGTAAGCATTTGTCAAAAAAGTGTATAATACATAATACTTTTTTCACACTGTATCCTCATTGTTGCAGAGTTCAAAATGGCCTGGAAGACTGTCCAGACATAGCTTGGTCCAGAGTTATCACTCTGGTTCCCTTGCATTTCCCAGAAAATGTAGGTAATTCTGTAGAGATCCGGTGTACAAGTCAAGATGCTGCCACATCTTCGCGTAATTCTAGCCTCTGTGAAGGAACATGCTGCAGTCTTCACTCATTTTATGCTCCTCCAATATCACACCTTTTTCTGTTGGTATCTTCTAACCGACTTTCTGTTTTTTTATTTCTTTTTATTGTTTTTCTTTTTATTTGTCTGTCCGTTTCTTTGTTTTTGTTTTTCCTTTAAATTAAATTGGTATTGGTAATAATAGAGAAAGCTGAATGAGCAATTAAGACTTTCATTCTTATCAATGTTACAAATAATTATTATAATTTTGGCCATGTCCATGTTAATTCTGTAAACAAAATCATGAGATGAACTGTATATAATGAGGGGGGGGGGGGAGTGGGGTGAACATGGGGCTGTAACAAGAAGAGTGAAAGCACCATGGCTGTTGAAAGAGAGAAGGGGGGGAATTTGGGGAAACTCAATTCAAGGAGGAGGGAAGATCTAACATACTCAACAGACTGACAAACTGTCAGATAGATAGATAGATAGATAGATAGATAGATAGATAGATAGATAGATAGATAGATAGATAGATAGATA
>JBCEWB010732767.1:0-16901 GCA_039654565.1 Peronia peronii | reverse complement strand
CAACAACCTGTCAAAGTTTCTCTTCTTAGTCTGGTGAAATAACAATCTGAAATTTTCACCCGCTTACCCCCTTAATAGGAAGGTCAGCACAGGCTATAGCCATGTTTTTTGTTTGTTTTTCGCCCCCTCCCCCCCAAAGAATTAATTAAATTGTCTTGATTTTACAAAAGAAAAAGAAACATTAGTTGCACAATGTGCACATTCTTCTTATTATTGTTTTGTTTTGTTTTGTTTGTGCAAAATCTCGATGATAGTGCTGTTTTTGTAAAGACTGTGCTAGATGTGTGAGTTATTTATCCCGAAATTCGTTTAACTTTAAGTTGTTTATTTTCTAAATATTTGTTTCTTTCGTGATATAGGGAAAACGCTTAAGGAATATCTGTTAAAGTACTTTGGTCATTTATACATGTCATTTAATTCACCCCGGACGAAAGTTATAATGTTCTTTACAGTACACTTCAAAATATATGCAATGATGCTATAAAAATGATTAAAATTACCAGAGAATAAGAAGAAAAATATATTATGGTCTTACTGCTGATTTCTAGCATATTATTTTTTGTTGCTCTTGCTATGGACATTGTTTGTTGTTGTTATTGTTTTCTTTTTTTTGGGGGGGGGGCTTTTTATTTTAGCTGGCGTTCCAGAACAGGCTCCTCAATAATTTGAACAGGCCCATTATTGCTCACTTAAAGTCTCAAAAACGCTGTCTCGAAAAGTCTGTAGAGGTTTTTAAGCATCTCAAAAGAGCAAAATATTTATTTCCTGCATTCTTGAGCTTTTAACCATTCTGTAACTTGCTGCCTGAAACGTCGCGAAAAGTCTGTAATGGACATTATTGTCACATTGTTCTTATTTCAACCTCTGGAAACAGAGTCATGCTATGCCCATTCCAAATTCTTTCTAGAAAGACCAGTAATAAATCTCAGTAGTTTTCATATGTTGACTATGTTTAAGAATGGGAGAAAGGGGCAGGTGTTTATATCATGGATGTCCTTCTATTGTCCTGCCCTCTTCCAAGTTTTCTGTTCGCAGAACGGGATCCACACAAGAAGTAACATAACTTTGCATATGTTGGTATGTAAACTCATTAGTTTTGTTATTTTTGCTGTTGTTGATGTCTTTGTTGTTGTTATGTTGTAATCTCATTTGGATTATATTACCCGCTTTCCTTTAGCTAAATCTTCTAGATCTGGATATATGAGCAGAAACTAAATTATAAATGTACATAAATCTTTTTAAACCTACAACAATGATGAATAAATAATATCAAGTGATTTTCAATACGCAATAAACGAAATCTTTTGTTCATTTTTATCTCTGATATAGATACAGTAGGCAAATGTGACATTCTTATAATAGAAAAAACCAGCATGGCAAAAGTATAAGTAAATCAATCTATCCATCAAATTGAAAGGTTCTAGATCCAAGGCAGATCGCTTTACGTAATCTCTAATATCGAATAGGGAACGCATGGATGAGGAGTACAAAAATGACCAAAATCTGGGATTTATTGTTAAAATCTGTTCTCACTAAAGAATTTCTTTAGCCTTTTGTAAAGTTAATCCTAGTTGCTTAAAAACGCATTTAAAGCCAAGATAATCCTTCTCTTTTAGGATTGAAAGAATGAAAGGCTATATACATAATTTTTTTTTTTAATTTTAAGTTTTTGAGGTGGGATAGAAGACACAGGAGTCCTTCTATCTGATCTACATCAAGAAAATGCTTTCGGCCATTTTAAAGCAGCAGTATGAACACTTTCTTTCCTTTGTGCAGTTTTATTGTTATCATCAGTTAATCAAGCGTTTTTATCTCAAATTTTTAAATCTCCCACGCACAACATACGTACATGAATATACTGTAAGCTTGTGATTAGAAAGGAAGATGAATCCTCTTATCCATGGCGCAAATTCTATTTTAATTGTTTTCAAAAACAATTAGGCGTTTTTAATCACACGTACTTTGTCTTCCACACAGTACATAGTTTAGTAGTAAGGACATAAACTGTAAGTCTATCTACAGTAGGAAATAGAAGATTCATTTTCCTGGTGCAAATACTTTTTGTAAAACATTTTTACTCACATTATCTGCGTCTCGTATCATAAGATCACGGATAAGCTGCAGGCTTATCTTCAGAAATGCCCCTCATATATTCTACGTACATAAATCTAAGTCCATCGGTTGGCTGGAGCGACAGGATCTGGCTATGGAATTTTTTTCTTCACGCTATCAAGCAGGACCTAGATCTACATTATATCAGTGCCATGTTCTCGCTCACTCCTAATTTCGGTCATTCGGATTCCTCTCCGCGGGGACCTTTCCCACTGCAAATCCAATCAGTGGGCTGATACTATCGTAACCTGATTGTTTGGGCATGATACACAGGCTCCCTTATCAATAACGGAAGCGGAGCCGATTGTTAGGGAACACGATGTTGCCCTTGATACACATAACTTGACGTGCGTCGTGGGTGGATAAGGTTTGACGGCACAACAGCACGATTACGGCTCCATTAGGCCAGACACGATGATGGTGTCGCGCTGTCAAAGTTTTTTTTTTCTAATTTTAGAGGGCTTTGTTTTGTTTTGTTTATTTGTTTGTTTGTTCTTTTGCATGTCATTTGTTGGTTGGTTGATTTTTGTTTGTTTGTATGTTTGTTCGCTTTTATATTTTCAACAAATTTTTGCTCTTTTTGCCTCTCAGTGTATATAGGCCTATATGTATATATTTTCTTATCAACAATTTTATCCAACTGACATATTTATCAAAATTAATCGGAAAGGTTAGTCCTTGCTAGATCTGTTAATATGGTTATATTTTGTCAATTAACTTAGATTTTACAATTTTGCCTCTGATAATCAAAGGGTTAACGTGTGAAAACTTAAAGGTGACCCTTATCGTAAGTCCCTGACATGAAGAGAACCCTTATAACAATCTCCTGACATAACGATTATTTAAGGTTTCACGGCATGCTTGGAAATTCCAAGATCCAAGTGTCTCGCACTGATTCAAGACCATTCAGATTTTAATCTGTTAGCTATTTATTCATCAACGCTGTAAGAAACTGGCAGTCATGATCCATTACAACTGAAGGCATCACTCGATCCCCAACCTTGCGGCTAATGTATCCCACTTCCTCTACATGTTTCGTTATCAAATTACTCTCCTAGATAACTCGTATGGTGTTGTTTGGACATCTTGGCCTTAAAATGTCAGCAGAAACTGCTGGAGTGTCAGTATTTCTATAACAATGCTTATTCGTGCTGAAGAAAAGACGAAACAAGCTCAATTAAGCTCAATGTAAGACGAATATCTTGCTATAAAATCGTAGACAAATCGAGAGTTAACAAATATGGAAAACAATAAAAACAGCACTGTTTCTCTGCTCTTCGCTATTTGCAGTATTTTTACTTATTTTTGTACTTGATAAAAGAAGTACTCACTAGCTTTATTGTTTTTATCTAAGAAAATAGTATGTCTGCATAACTCATTAAAAAAAAAATTCCCTTGTTGACAGGAGACAAGTCTAGTATTTGAATTTACTCACTAATAAATATGTACCTTCATTCAAACTGACTGGTATTTCTTTCACTTTTTATGAGCAGAAAGATTGTTCATATGAACAGTTTCAGGGAAAGGAAATGTTCGACATGGGATAATCGAAAAGAGATTGAGAGCACTGGGAGGATTAGATTTTCTTGTAACAAAAGATATTACCTGTCATCAGGTATGCAGGAACACATTGGTTGTCAAAACTTCCCAAAATACATATTAGAAAACCTTTACTGTCCTGAAAGAAATACATTTGGTACATGTAGATTCAGGATCGGAGATTTCAGTGTCTCGAAATGGAACCTGTGGATATTTACCACCATATTAACTTGGACTCCGTTGGTATTGTTCAGTCAATTGTTGTGGACATGTGGACGTCTATTCTCCTAAAGCTGTATTTTTTTTACTGTTTAAATAAAATGTACTTTGTGAGTTGTCAGCACTTGATCAATCATACTTTATAAAAATCTAAACATTCCAAATAGTGCATAAAATAATATATTCTGGCATCATTGTCAGGGCCTAAGTTGAGCTGCACCTAGTTGTGACGAAACTGGAAGGTCTTTATGTTATATTGGGCAATGATTTTTTTTTCTAACAAATCCACTACAGTTACTTGAGTGGAATGGTGTCAAATTCAGCAGTGCATTGACTGCAGTAGACAGCAGGATCTAATCTCAGAGTGGAAAAGATAAGAATATTCCGGCGGTTTCTGTCATCTCCATAAATCGGCCTGAGTTTGGTAAAAGATAAGAAACTTGGCAGATGATTCCATGTACTTGTGGCTCTTTTTCTTGATGCCTACAGCATTACAGTCTATAAAATGCTACATCTGCTATTTCACCGTAGACTGTCTCTTCTATATAAATATAAACTGTAGATTTTTGATAGGTTAGGAGCATACTTTATTCAAGTCTTTTGTTCCTTTCTTTTTGACATTACATAACAAAGTTTTCTATGTCTGTCAGAGGATCAAAAAGCTGTAGATGTCCGAGTATAATTCTTAGGCTGCTGTTGTTACTAACTGTGACTGCTGCTATTGCTGTTGTTGTTGTTGTTGTTGTTGTTGTTGTTGTTGTTGTTGTTGTTTGTGTGACACAATTACTGTAAATTTAAAAATAAAGAAATTCTGTATTTCTATGGCGATATAATCTAGTTAAAGGTAGATAAATATCAGCTTGTGTTGTTTACCATGGAACAGCCTTAATTTTCCGAACTCTGGACTCAAACTACATTTCACTACAGCATCCAGCAGACGCTGGACACAGAATTAATCGGACCTCTGATCTTGTCGGACTGTGTCGATTAAACGTCTGATTTCAAGATGACCTCTTGGAAGTTGTTAGTTATAACATCAATTCTCTGTCAGCTCTGGCTTCAAGGTAATGGCTTAGGGTGAGCCAGTGCTTTTCATTTTAGCGTAAATCTTCATAGCAATGCTGCATCTTTTACTGTTTGTCTTTTAGCCGATTGCAAACCGTGCTAAAACTGCTCTCCAAACTCCATTGGAGTCATTTTTCGATCTTGGCAGCGCATTTTTGTTTGTTTGTTGTTTTTGTTGTTGTTCTTGTTGTTGTTGTTGTTGTTGATGATGATGTTGTTGTTGTTGTTGTCTGTTTTTTATTTGTTTTGTTTGTTTGTTTTAGTCCTGAGCTCCATTTTCTTAAGGTACTAGATTAATGTTTATTCCGAGTATTGTTATGGGGGCTGTAAAAAGAAGGAAAAACAAACTGAAAGTAAAGATCAAGAAGTTGAATCAGTGTGTTCTTTCTATTGCTGGAATCGTCTACTGGCCTGGGATAGAGCGCATCCTTCATATCCGCTCTCTCAGCTGGGCCATCCTGTTAGAACGAAACAAGACTTAACAATCTATTACCCTATTTATTTTCACAAGTTAGTGTATCTGCGAGTGCACTTGATTAACTAGGAAGAACACAACACAGGATGATATCAGCAGAGCAAGAAAAGAAAACCCTAGATTACCTTTCATCCAGTACAAAATAGAAAAATAAGAAAAATCATTTACACCAAGCTGAGACTTTTTATTTTTAACGTAAATGGGCAACTACCAAGACTGACTGCAGAAAACTTTCAAACCTTCACAAACTTTTGCTTAATTTGAAAAATAAAAATTATCTTAAAGTACATTGCTCAAAGAAAGAATCAAGAATAAAGTATTTTAAGATGGGATCAACAAGATAACAAAGAAGAAAGAAATAGACAAGAGGGATGACAATGAACGAGACATTCGCTGATTAAAAAAAAAGACAGGAGCCGTGTTAAACGGGACTTAGATGTTATCGATATGGAAAATTTTTACCCTTTCACCGCCAGGACTACAACTAAGATAATTTTGAGACATCGGTCCAAATATTTAAATTGGCTGCTACAAATTTTACATCAAAGTAAACAAAGTTACCCCTAGTAACAAAGATACTTGGATTTGAACAGTTGAACAGTTAATGATTTCACTATAGAAGTGAAAAAGAAGATAGCATACATTTGTTTTTGGTAGTGAAAGGGTTAAGAAGCACACCGAGGATCGTGGAAGAGATTTCTGGACAGGGACATGACAAGGATCTGTTACTTTTGAAATGAAATGATGAACTTGTCTCAGGATCAGATAAGGTCAAATTGAACGAAGTCTTTGGTCTGAGGTCTCAACTATGGAAAGGACAAGGGTGCTGGTGATTATACTAGTTTTCTTTTGTTTCATTTTGTCTCGAGAGAAGTCTTTTCGCTCACGTAGGCTAGATAAAGTGTCTTCCGACACCATGTGATTAATTAGTAAAGCCTAATGCTAATCACCATTGCACTCCCTCTCTCATTAGGCAGATAGCTGGGTAGATAGGTGGATATGCAGTTTGTTAGGTAGGTAAGTAAGTAGGTATTTAAGTAGATATTTAGGTAGGTAGATAGGATGGTATGCAGATAGATAACTAAGTAAGTAAATAGTAACTAGGTAAATAGCTAGGTTTTATAGGTAGGTATTTATGTAGACAGATAGGTAGGCAGGCAGGCAGGAAGGTATTTAGATAGGTAGATAGATAGGCAGGTAGGTAGGTAAGTAAGTAGGTAGGTAGGTAAGTAAGTAGGTAGGAAGGTAATTAGGCAAGTAGATAGGTAAGTAGGAAGGTAGGTAGGTAGTAGGTAGGTAGGTAGGTAGGTAGGTAGGTAGGTAAGTAGGTAGGTAGGTAGGTAGGTAAGTAGGTAGGTAGGTAGGTAGGTAGGTAGGTAGGTAGGTAGGTAGGTAGGTAGGTAGGTAACAGATAGGTCGGTTAGGTAAGTATTCAGGAAAGTAGGCAAGTAGGTAAACAGGTAGATGTATAAGTTAGGTAGGTAGCTAGAGAGAGAGAGAGAAAAGGGGGCGGGGGGGGGGGGGGGAATAATGAAGCGGCTCTAAAAATATATTTAGGGCTGGCACTTTAAAAAGAGGGGGAAAATTTCAGGAACTTCGGAAACAGACATATAAATCACTTTCACAGAATAGCCGGGTCTTGGCGACACCAACCACGCTAGTGGTGTGTATGGATCCTTAACCAATAAACATGACCGGACCAATCAATGATAGGAACAGATTAGATTAGTGCCATCGATTTTGCTCTGTCCACCTCCAACATCTCCTCATAATAGATCACCATGATGGGAAGGCGTTCAAATCCTCGGAAACCTGGCTTACCAATCTCTATTAGACAGAGGGAGCCAATGCCAGGACAAATCATTTGAAACCCTTGATATTTGGCTCTCGTTTTTCTCCTCTTTCTCTCCATCTTCCCGTTCTATCTCCTTCCTATCCTTCCACCTTTCGCCCGCGGGTTCATTTAGATAGTTTTATATTGAGCGAGACTGACATTGATCGTGTCCCTATTTTTTATGAATTGACACAGCTGGATAAGGAGAGGAATAGGATCAACAGTAGTAGGGTGGAAAGGTGGGGATTTATTATGCTGTCACATATTTGATAACAGATATTTTCATCAGAAGTGCCAAAGATATAATGTAAAACTGCAGCAAAAAAAATCAACCCAAAAGTGCCAAAGATATAATGTAAAACTGAAGCATAAAAAAATGTCTTGCTGTAAAATAGTTTTTAGACTATGATATTAAAATGCAACAAAAAATTGGCACCAAAAAATGCCAAACAGCTGCCGTAAAATTGCAGCAAGAAAAAAAACTTGCAATAAAATATACGACAAATTGATTGTAAATTCACAGCAAACGGCTCTAAATTTACAGACAACTTCTACAGTGTATGCCATACCTTTTCAAGTAAACTTTTGCACCGAGGAAACTTTTGCATCATGGAAATATGCTGACAGGCGTGGGATTTTTTGTTTGCTTTTTGTTTGTTTGTTTGTTTTTTGTTTGTTTATCTATCTATTTATTTGTTTGATTGTGTGTTTGTTTGTGTGTTTGTTTGTGTGTGTAAACCAAGAGAGAGCGCTATAGAAACTCGTTTCTGGCATCAGCGATATACTTATCAAGTTTGTGACAGTTTTGTTAAGTCTGCCTTATTCAAATGCTGTTCCTGATATTTGTATCTATATCCATGTAGGTGTGAATGACTGAATATATGTCACATGTATGTCTCATCAACTGTGAGTGGAATTTTCTTTTGAGAAAAAAATTTAATACAGTTTACTCTTACCTTATCTTTTTACATTGCCTCAGTCTCTAAAAGTTAATTGTTAAGCCGCAATTCGCAAAAATTTAATCCCCATCTTCTCGAAAAAGCTATATTCCGGGAAAAGGGAAATATTTTGTCGAGGTTATGTTAGAGCTGTCTCAGTGCCCATAAGGCATCGCGATGCCAGTGGACGAGGAACTGGCAAGACGTCTCCGGTTTAACCCTACACTGCCGCAACATTTTATCGTCTTGTTACTTTTCTGTTCAAAATTAAAGTTCATGATGTGTGTGAAATATCTATAACTTTATTAAGACTTTAAAAAAAAAAAAAGATAATATTTAGCTCAAATAAGGGTAAGATTTGAACAAAAGGGTGTATATTCTTGTGCAACAATTTATTGGGGTAAAAAAAATGTTTTTTGTTTATGGTTATATTTTATGTATGTGTGTTTCATGTATGTGCCAGTGTTATATGATGCATAATATGTTGCTTTTTTCAGCCCGGCAAAGGAACAATTGATGAAAACAAGAAACTTAATTCTCTTTAAAAATCTATTTTCTCTCAGTCGTCTATTCAGAAGTAAACTATCCAAATTTCACATAATTGAAGCATTATATTCCACTTCTGGATAAGATATCTGGCTTCCAGCGTCGAAAATAGCTTTGAGGAGCCTACAGTGGAAACCATCGTTAGGTCTGTAACCTTGGTAACAGTAATCAGCTCGCATTTTCTTAATTTTCACCATAGAAATTCACAAGAAAATCACTAACATGACAACGTGCTCGCTGAGAATGTAAACAAAGGTAGCTGGCATTGAAGTGGCCAGAATTATTATAGATGAATGGTGAAAAAAATAGCACAAAAAGGAGATCAATGCATGATATGTTGGATGAGCTTCAACATGATCAGCCATCAAAGCACTGTGCGTTGGTTGGGTCAAAAAGAGTTAATTTAAGGACTCGACTACCTCTATATTGTAACCACCCACAGTTTTAAATTAGAGAAGATTTCACTCTCATCACATCAGGATTTCCAGATTTAGAACGAATCTACGAACATTGTCTGGTTCGTGAAGATCATCACTATTCAAATTCAATAATGTCTAGACTTCAACTGTCATTTAATTTTGAAAACTATCCTCTACTCATAAAGAGCCAGGCCTGTATTTAGTGTAATATGATTTGAAAACGAAAAGAAATATTAAAAAATAAAAGTCTAGAATAAGCATTCCTGCTATCTGGTGTTGTCTTATGATTAAAATTGACATAATTTATCCTGGGTCTGTGTTATCAGCATGCGATGAGAAATGGCATTTCAGGAAAGGCGATAAATACACATTATGATTGGTTATTCTGGTTGTTTTTAAAAAGTACAGTTAGCCTTTGTCCACTATCGACCCTTGAAAACTTAACGGTCATAAATGCCGTTTTGCATTTTAGGAAATTGCAATTGAAAACTCCGGCTATATGTAAATTGTATGATAACTGACACATGAAGCAAAATGTATTTTTTTTTAAATCTTGAAATATTCTCACATAATGTATGGCGTTAAAACATTTTCCTATAAATTTAACTTGATCTGGAATATAAATAACATTGAGTTACTTCATCTTTCGTAAATATGGCGCTGAAGATAATTTGACTATCAAGGCTCAAAGCGAGATCACTGTGAGATTGCAAAACGAATGTGTCAAAGATTTCCTGTCCAAGAAAAGCGCTGAGTGCAGCAGATTGGAAGCTCTGCCTTTGATTATTATGTTATGATAACCTTGACGGTCACAGAAAACTACACAAGCCCCTCCATTTATGCCGCGTCCTCACTTTTAGACATGCAACAAGAACATCTTGCTATCTTGTTTTCTTTTTTTCTTTTCATTCGACACTACTTTTTTTTTTTAACTCCAGAAGCCTCTGCTTTTATAAGCTGTTCAGTTATTGTTTTTTTTTTTCCTGATCTAGGAATGATCCGTGTTTTCCATTTTTCTTTTGTTTTGTTTTTTTCCCCTGTTTATTATGTCTTCATCAGTGTCTGTTCAGTCTTGGGTCTCGCATCAAACGGTTCATTAGTCATTTTGTATTAGCCCTCCTGTTGTGTTATTTTGTGCATTAATCTCGTGAACTACATTCAGGGTGCACTGCATTATTATGTCTATGGTTCCTGCAGTTCTGGGGCCTTCTGCCTACACACCACAGCATAATGGTAGCATGTAGTAATGGTAAAAGGGTATCGATCGTAGATGTGATAGCAACAGCAGTAGTAGCAGCGGCTGGGTTCAAGGTAGAAGAAGCAGGAACTGGATAAAATGGGCGTGATACTGGTTATAGCAGTAGTAACGCGAGTGGTGTAAGGGTTCTAATGTGTGGTAATAATAGTAATAATAATGGCAATTGTAATAATAATAATAGCAATGTTACTAGAAGTAGTGGTAAAAGCAGCAACAACAGTAGCAATAGTAATTAAGTAGCACTGGGAACAGTAGGAAAAATAAGATGATGAGCAGCAAGATGGTATAATGCGCCCTCGTTGTATCAGTCAGTGCTGTAATAGTACTGGCAATGGTAGTACCAGAGGTGACAATTGCACGTGCTAAGCAAGGAGATAGCAGTATTTTAACAGAAAAAAGTATGTACCTGTAATAGTAGACTTTAATGGGAATATCATGAGAAGAGGAAGTAGAAGTAATAATTCTCCATGTGGGGGCATCAGCGACAGCAGCGATAGTAGTAGTAGTAGTAGTATGGTAATTATAGTAGTCATAGACGTAGTAGTAGTGATAGTAACGGTAATAGCAGCAGCAACAACAACAATAGTAATAATAATATAGCTGTACTAGTGGCTGCACATGTATTAGTAGTAACAGTAATAGTAGAAGCAGCAGCAGTAGTAGTAGTAGAGGTAATAGTAGAGGTAGTAATAATAGTTGTAGCAGAAGCAGTAACAGCAGCAGCAGTAGTAGTAGTAGTAATAGTAGTAGTAGTAAAATAGTAGCAGTAGAAGTAGTGGGTCTCAAATGGCAATGTGATGCGTCTAGTGTGGTAGTTGCAGTGGTTGTGCTTGTCACTTCTCGCTTTCAGCTAACACCACTGACTAGCATTTCATGCGAAAAAGGAAGCCGAGTACGTAAGTCTTCCCCTGCCAGTGCATAGCCTCTCCATTTGTAATGCCCGCACCGACACCTGGAAACTGAGCACCTTACGGTCTCAGGCTGAACGACAAGAACTTAGAGGAGGTTGGTCCCCAGATATACGGTGCACACTCCCACCGGCGTGTGAATACGCCCTGGTGCTATATGAACCAACTGCCAGCTATGGGCGAAATAGCTCCACTGCCTTGTGGATATCTCGGGAGAGAAGAAGGTTAAGGGAGTAAACCCCGACAGCAAATCCGGAGTGGAGCCCCTAAGGCGGTTGAATGACATACTTGTCACCTTCCGGCAACTCCTGCATCCTGGTCCGTCCCCAGCCGTCTTGATCTTGTCTTCCCACTGGATCCGGTGTATCAGGACGAGAGAGTGAGGCTGATCCAGTGCAAGTCTCCCTCATTTAAATCCAAGTCACGTGCTAGTCACGACATCACTATCTTGTCAACCTACAAGTCCTGTGGCGATGGGGGAGCGGCGAAGCAGTAGGTGAGGATACACTGGAAGCTGTAGTCGCGAACCTGCACACAGGCGGCTTTGGACATGTGGTCGCTCTTCACCGGACCGAGGCAGCATTAGAGTCCGGCAGCCTCCTGGGGGACCGAGCAGCCCTCTTTAGGATCGCTCTGCTCGCCTCTACAGCAAGAGGACGGGGCTAGAAAAGGTACCCCAAACATAGCCTGCCTCACCTGACCCTGGCCAGCATATCGCGGTTGGCGGAGATCCCCTACAACGGTCGAAATTCAAGACAGAAAAAAACAACGGTGCTCACCAAAGCGTCATGGAACGTTAGAACTCTCCTTGACAACGCCAAAGCAGATAGACCTGAGAGATGAACTGTTTTCGTAGCTAGGGAACTGGCTCGCTACAAAGTTGACATCGCAGCCCTCAGTGAGACACGCCTTGCAGACAAAGGACAACTGACAGAAATTGGCGGCGGCTACACCTTCTGGAGTGGGCGCAGCAGCGACGAGAGACGCGAGGCAGGTGTGGGATTTGCTATCAAAACAACCCATGTCCCGAAACTCGCAAGCATTCCCGAGGGTCTTAGCGACCGACATATGAAGATGCAGCTATCACTGGGACACAAGACCAACGCCACACTGATCAGCGCCTATGTCCCAAACATGACAAACCCTGATGAGGTCAAAGACAGGTTTTTTGAAGAGCTCGATCACCTTACCTCATCTGTCCCACAGTCAGAGAAGCTCATCGTCCTCGGTGACTTCAACGCTCGTGTCGACACTGACCACCAAACCTGGCACAACGCCACTGGAAAACATGGAGTAGGCAAGTGCAACAGTAATGGACTCCTCCTGCTCAGAACCTGCTCCTCACACGACCGGGCCATCACCAACACCATGTTCCGCCTGCCAACCCGCAACAAGACATCATGAATGCATCCTCGCTCTCGGCACTGGCACCTCATTGACTATCTCATCACCAGAGCCAGGGACAGGCGGGACATGCGACTGACCAAAACTATGTGTGGTGCCGACTGCTGGACGAACTATCGCCTGATCATCTCCAGACTAAATTTTGTCCCCTCCTGTGCGGCAAAGAAACCTGCCTTCACCAACATGCACAGCAAAGTCCAGTCCAAGCTTCGCTCCTTGCAGGACTCCTGGCTCAGTGCCAAGGTCTATGAAATTCACGACCTTCATTGACCTGACCAAGCTTTTGATACAGTCAGCCGGGACGGACTCTGGAAAATCATGGAAACGTTCGGCTGCCCAAGCGCGTTCATCGCAATAGTCCGCCAATTCCATGATGGCATGATGGCCCGAGTCTTGGACGACGGTGAACCTTCCGAGGCCTTCCCAGTGACCATCGGAGTCAAACACGGTTGTGTCCTGGCCCCGACGCTGTTCAGCATGATGTTCCAGGCTAAGCTGACAGCCTGCGAGCCCGGCATCAAGATCAGGTTCAGGACTGATGGAGGGCTGTTCAACCCGAGGAGACTGCAAGCCGTCACGAAGGTGAAGGAGACTGTTCTCAGAGACTTCCTCTTCGCTGATGACTGTGCCCTCAACGCCGGAGATGAGTATGAAATGCAGGCGGAGATGGACAGCTTTTCGACAGCCTGCAACAACTTCGGCCTCACCATCAGCACCAACAAGACTGAGGTGATGTTCCAGCCAGCTCCAGGCAGTCAGTACGACGAGCCGCAGATCTCAGTGAACGGTCAGACCGCCCAGGCGGTAGAGATTTTTACCTACTTGGGCAGCACCCTCTCCCACAATGCCAACATCGACTCAGAGATCAGTGCTAGAATCGCAAAAGCAAGCAGTGTCTTCGGGAGACTGAGGGAGAAAGTGTGGGAGAGACGAGGGATCAGCCTCCAGACGAAACTGAAAGTGTACAGGGCAGTAGTCCTCACTACTCTACTCTACGGTTGTGAAGCCTGAACCACCTACAGAGAGCGCGAAAGACAAGTCAATCACTTCCACCTCAGATGCCTTAGAAACCTTCTCCACATCCGTTGGCAGGACAAAGTCCCTGACACAGAAGTCCTGAAGCAGGCAAATCTGCCCAGCATCACCACCTCCATGAGCAAGGCTCAGTTTGAAATGGACAGGCCACGTCTCCCGCATGTCTGACGACGGCATCCCAAAGCAGCTCCTTTACGAAGAACTATGTCAGCGCAAACGCACAGTCGGAGGGCAGAGAAAACGTTTCAAAGACAGTTTGAAGGCCTCCCTCAAGGACTTTAACATCAGTACAGAATCCTGGGAGACACTGGCCTCCGACAGACCCTCCTGGAGCCATCTCATCACCAAAGGTGCCACCCCAGCAGGAGGGCGCAGGTCCATTCAAGCAGAGAAGAAATGAGCATCACGCAAGGCCAGAGCCACCAGCACCCACAGCACGGCCCCTACCCACTTCTGTCCTACCTGTGGGAGGGACTTCCTCGCCCGGACTGGCCTCCGGATCCACCGAGTCAGCTCAGTTTTCAACTAGTCTTATGTTTTGGTCATCTTCGACAACGAAGGACGAACAACAACAGCAGTAATAGTAGCAGTAGAAGTAGTAGTAGCAGTAGTGAAGTAGTAGTAGTTGTTGTAGTGATAGCAGGAGTGAAGTAGTGATAGGAATAGCAGCAATAGCGGTAGTATATAAGTCGTGTTGTAGAGGTCGTCATAGTAATGGTAGAAGTAGTAGCCGTAATAGTAGGAAGAGGAATAATAGTAGTATTAAAAATAGTAGCAGTGGTAATAGTAGTGGCAGTAGTAGTAGAAGTAGTAGTATAGTAGTAGTAGAAGTAGTAATAGTAGCAGTCGTGGAGGTAGTAACTGGTAGTTGTAAGAGAAGGAAGAGGAGGACGATGAGTAATAGTAGTCATAATAGTAATCCTAATAGTAGTAGTAGTTGTAGTAGTAGTAATTGTAGCAGTGGTAGTAGTAGTAGTAATGATATTCATAGGAGTAGTGGCAGTGGTTTGCAACAATGCAAATTACAGATTGTTCAGACAAAAAGAGCAGCAGTAGGAGGAGGAGGAGGGGGGTATCAAAAGTAGTACATTGATGATGGTGATACTAGTAGAAATAGTTGTAGGTTCTATTGGTGACAGTGGTAGTAGATTTGCAGAAGTAATAATAGCACTAGCAGTAAAAGTAGTAATCGTAGTCCTCATCGAAATGGTGAAAATAGTAGTAGTAATAGTTTTAGTAGTGTTAGTTCTTGTCGGTATTACCTGTGTTGTTGTTGTTGTTGTTGTTGTTGTTGTTGTTGTTGTTGTTGTTGTTTTGTAAAAAGTATAGTCATTTATGGGATAAATTCATGTGTACTCCATCACCCATCATCATGACAGGAAGCCGCATGATGTCATCTGATGGTACAACTTGGCCACTTGTAATCGTGACCTTATTAGATGATTGGTTTTATTGATTGGACTTGGTGCTTATTCCCATAACGTTATAGTACAAACGTGATTTTCTCAGTTACGAGGCCTCCGTTTCTTAGGTGGGGAAGAGGAATATACATTGCCAAACGTAGGCTACTCATGTTCGGGAAATGGGCAAATTGCTGATACACATTGATCTAAGCCTCACCGTTTTCGATGAGTGCCTGGGCCTTGTGCTTGTCTGTTAAGCCTAAAAGTATCTAAGGAGTAGATCTGCCGATGCCTTATTTTTATACTTTGCATATGAATTAGGCAACTGCAAAACGCTAACAGAGTATTCGTCATTATCATTTGTGTCTAAATGCCGTTTCTTAAGCATGAATCAATGTCATAGTGGAAACATTGTGATTCTAATTGTTTCTTGAGACGATTTCAAGGTCAAGTAAACAGTTTTTGTATCAAATAATGCAGTAAACATTTTTTTTTAATTGCAATGGTGTGTTGTGGTCTTAATTGTTATGTAACTTGTAAGTTTGTCTTTTTTTTCATTTTTGTCGTTGTTGTTGTTCTTGTTGTTAAGAAATAGACATATTTATTGAAACATAATACAATATTAACTCCTGCTGTTGTTCGATTCACTTGAAATAACAGTTGTTGTAATTGCTTTATTGATGCTTCCGTTAGCTCAAATATTGTTGTTGTTGTTGTTATTATCATTCTTGTTGTTGCTGCTACTGTTGTTAATGTGGCAATGGTCATTGTTATTGTGTATTTGCTGATGATGTTTCTCCTTCCCCCTCCTGTTGCTTTGCCACTGTGCCGTTGCTGTTGTTGTTGTTGTTGTTGCTGCTGTTGCTACAATTGCTGCTGCTACTGCTATTGCTGATGTTGCTGTTCTTGATCTGTTGCTGTTGTTGTTATGACTGCTGCTATTGCTACTATTGCTGCTGTTGTTGCTCTTGTTACTTTTGTTGCTATTGCTACAGTTTGTTATTACTAATGCTACTGTTGCTGCCGCTAAAATTGCTGCTTTTCCTGCTGCTGTTACTGCTGTTGCTGATATTGTTACTATTGCTGCTGTTGCTACTATTGCTACTGTTGCTCTTGCTTTGTTGCTGTTGCAATTGCTGTTGTTGCTGTTGATGCTGTTATTATTTCTGCTGTGATTGTTGCTGCAACTACTATTGCTGCTGCTGCTGCTGCTGCAATTAATACTGTTGCTTTGTTGCTGCTTTGCTACTATTGCTACTGTAACTGCTGTTGCTGCTGCTACTGCTCTTACTGCTACTACTGCTGTTGCTATTATTGCTGCTGCTACCGTTGCTATTGCTGCTATTACATGTACGACTAATATACTCCTACTAGTATTGCTGCCGTAGCTGGTGCTATCACTGTTTCTTCTGCTATCTGAAATGGATGAATATCAAGTACGAGCACGAAGGAGGTTGAACACCATGACATGTGTAATCAGTTGTTGTATAATTTGTTATTCCTTCTATCTATTCCCCAGGCATAGCTGTGCCCGTAGAAGATGCCACTCCTTTGACCACAACTGTGACGGAGGTTCGGTTGAATAACAATTCATTTCGACAACGTTTTAATTCATTACTAATCATCAGCTTTAGGGTTTGGCAAATTGAACGTTTTATGTATTTTTGTCAATCTGTCTATCTATCTATCTATCTATCTATCTATCTATCTATCTATCTATCTATCTATCTATCTATCTATCTATCT